>CM077147.1:2793542-2978353 GCA_039583875.1 Platanthera guangdongensis | reverse complement strand
TAGGTAAGTAAATCTATGAAAATTCGTTTTAGACATCCTAAATGCGTCATTATTCTATCGGATGTCCTCTAGTAACTCTTTGATCCATTTCGAACCAGTTTGGGTAGATTGTCGTGCATGGACGGGTATCTCGAACATGATAATTCATCCTCTCGATCGATGACATAACTAACACTGCAGTATTCTATATATGTCTCCGCTCTGGCGAAAGACTGGTTGAATCACCAGAATCTTCAGGAGGAGGAGTCATGTTGCTCCATTATTAATTCCTGCATTCGAAGCATATTTAAATAAAACATAAACATTTTATATATGCGAAGAGATAACAAAAAAACTATTACAGATTGCGCTAGTAGTACTCAAAATAGATAAACGACATTGAAAATTAACATAAACATTATAGGTTTTGACATGCAACACACATACCCAAACCCGACACAACATTATAGTGTTTTAGTTCCTTCCATAACTTCCAATCCTTTTTCAGATGATCCCATTTATTTTTCATCTGCATTCGATCGTAGCTTTTCCCCGTGCGTTCTTTAAACCCTGTAATCAGATTTTTCCACCCTTCTTTGCTGAAGTGGGTGGTTGGCCGATTCCCCAAACCAATCTCTTTGATGCAGAGATCACAAAATAAAGTCACTTCACCTGACTCCCAACTCGCTACGATTCCGCCTTCCTTTGGTTTTACCATTGTACTATAAACTAATCAAATTAAAGTAAGAACTACTATTCAAAAAAAAAAAAACACACACACACACACAACCAAACAACACAAACACATACACACTCATAATACACATTACAAACACATACAACACAAACACATACACACTCATAATACACACAAAAAACACATACATATACAAACTCATATACACACATACCCAAACCCAAACACAAACACATACAACACACATACCCAAACCCGACAAAAAAAAACACCACACAACACTCATATACACACACACATACATACAAACACACACAAACACACACATACAAACACATACAACACAAACACATACACACTCATAATACACAAACACACACACGTACATATACAAACTCATATACACACATACCCAAACCCAAACACAAACACATACAACACACATACCCAAACCCGACAAAAAAAAAACACCACACACACTCATATACACACACACATACATACAAACACACACAAACACAAACACATACAAACACATACAACACAAACACATACACACTCATAATACACACACAAACACATACATATACAAACTCATATACACACATACCCAAACCCAAACACAAACACATACAACACACATACCCAAAGCCGACAAAAAAAACACCACACACACTCATATACACACACACATACATACAAACACACACAAACACAAACACATACAAACACATACAACACAAACACATACACACTCATAATACACTCAAAAACACATACATATACAAACTCATATACACACATACCCAAACCCAAACACAAACACATACAACACACATACCCAAAGCCGCCAAAAAAAACACCACACACACTCATATACACACACACATACATACAAACACACACAAACACAAACACATACAAACACATACAACACAAACACATACACACTCATAATACACTCAAAACACACACAAGTGAACATACACACATAAGTGAACCATACACACGCAACACATACACACAGCACATACACACATTACATACACAGACACACACACACAACACATACACACAACACATACACACACAACACAACACATACACAGTACACTCAAAACACACTTAATACACACAAAACACACATTACAAACACTTTACAGCACACACGCAGCACATAAACACAAATTCTACATCCTTGTTGTACCAATACACACACACATTGCATACATGCACAAACACACACACAAATTCCACTTCCTTGCTGTACAAATACACACACACACACACACACACACACACACACACACACTGCGCATTATCATTCACACAATCGATTTTCAAACAATCCATCAAAATCACCAAAAAAATCTGAAGGGGAGGGGAAGGTATACCTGCTGGTGTTGAGTGCTGCAGAACAGGGGCACACAGAGAACATGAAGGAGATCTGGAGTTCTGCACAAAACGGGTGGGGGAGAGGGGAGAGGTGAGATATCTGGCAACAAAACGGGTGGGGGGAGTTCTGCACAATGCAAGAAGAAGGCTACAAAGAAGAGTACCTGTGCTGGAGAAGCCAAGCCCGGCACCGGAGAAGACGAGCCCTGGGCGTCGGATAAGAAGATCACACAGCCGGAGAAAAACAACCCTGCGCCAGAGAAGATGGGGCGGGATCGATTCGCGCTCGCGGCGACGAGAGAAACAGCGGAAGTGATACCTGCCCTAGCGCTTCTCCTCCGAAACGCGATATATGTTCCTTACTGCGCTCGACTGGGGATGAGTCGCCGCGGGATCGTGAGTCGCGGCGGGATCGGGGAGTCGCCGCCGGCGGCGTCTGCGAAGAGAGATCGGGATCGGGGAGTCGTCGCCGCGGGATCGGGATCGGGAAGAACGGGAAGAGATGGATCGCGAATGCGCAGACGCGGTTTTTTTTTCGGGAAAATGAAACGCAGGGGGTGGACGGCTTCCTAAAAATAGCTCCCAGAGCTGTTTTTGAAAAGTGATTTTACTAGGGAGCTGTCCCAAACAGATCCACTACCTGCTCTGGCGGCTGGAAAGAGCTTCTCCAGCCGCCAGAGCAGCTGTCCCAAACAGACCCGAGATCTCAGAGGTTGAAAATGACTTTCAGAATAACAAATCTGAAAACTTATTGAACAATGCTTTCGGTTGGCAGTCGTGGTGTAACAACCTGAATTTATCTTATAATAGTAATGGTAATGATAATAATAATAACCTAATAACCTAATAACCCTCCTATTATAACCTGAGCCAGCCTTCCCCCGCATACATTTCTCCCGTCGGCTAGGGCTTTTCTCTCGCAACCCTACTCGGTCCGTCTCCCGCACCCGCAGCGATTCTCATTTCCGTCGTCCACCCCTGTGTCTCCTTCCGTCGCCGCTTGCGCCTTCCTCTGCAAGTCTAACAGCCGGAAGCCGCCTGCTGTCCTCCTCCTCTCCAGGCGCCGATCTTCCTCTTGTCATGCCGACGGGAGCTCTGCCTTCTCCAGTAGCCGCTGCATTCAGTTCTTCTCGCCTCCTGGTAGCCGGAAACCGCCTTCTCCCCCTCCGGCAGCCGCGTTCCCTCTTCTGTGGGCTCCGTTTTCGCTAGGTTTCCTTCCCTCTCATCCTCGGGCTTGGTTTTGGTTCCTCTCGGTAAGATATTCACTCTTCCCCCTGATTTCAGATTTTTTCTGTGATTCCTATTTTGATTTCATGTCTTAAATTTCTTTTATTTCGTGATCCAAGTTGTGCCCCTCTTCATATTGTCTAAATATCTGTATGTGAACTTTCTAGTGCCTCTCATCGACTCGCGTGATGGAATCTCTCGGAAGTTCTCTCCAAATTAGGGTTTTCCCCTAGCCTAGAATCGTCAAGTCTCCATCTTCGCGTGGTGTCTCCTCTCTCCATCACTTTTGAGGGAGGTAAATCGCTAACTCTCTTGTGTTTTAAGTTTTGTAAGTAAATCCCCGTGTTAGCGTAAATTTTCCGTCTTAGCGTATATCAATTGTGATTGTTCTTGAATAGGTTCGCTTGAGAAGTGTCAACTTTGCTCGCGCCAGTTGACCGCCTCCATCGGCTTCAACTTCTCTAAGGTAAGTAGAGTTCTCTCTCTCTCTCTTACAAGCATTGTGTTTAATTTATTGTATATTATCCTTTGATTACATGTATGCATCCCTGTATATAGTTGATCTGTCAAATGATTTAGACTATTGGATGCATCCCTGTATATAGTTGATCTGTCAAATGATTATATGTATGCATCCATATATATAGTTGATCTGTCTTTTGATTACATGTATGCATCCATGTATATAGTTGATTTGTCCTTGATTACATGTATGCATCCCTGTATATAGATAAATTAATAGTGTAGGGTTTAGACTATTGGAATTGACATTCGTTTGGTGTAAGGCGGTAATTTCAATTGGATTCTCACCTTGATGGATTTCGTCTCTTTTGATGAATAATTTAAGTACCAGTAAGTTTGAGCACGAGCATTAATCGATTTGAATGATCATTGTTAAAGCTCATGTCTAGTGATTTAGTGATTGTTGGGGTCATGTCACGCTCGTACCGTAAACATATTTGAATTGGAAGATAATAATTGTAATGAATTATGAATAACAAATATATGTTTGGTGTTTTTATATCATGCTTGGTAGTGAACACATGTTTCTTGGAAGATAACTATGCCCTAGAATTTGTTTAACCTAGACGAGTACTCGATATCTCCGATCAGACACATGCCAACTTATCTCTACTATATACTCGATAAATCTTCTTGATATTATGATCTTAACCTCTCGAACCCACGAGGCTCAAAACTCACTGTTTGGTTTCTTCTGCGTCGTTGAATCTGGTTTCGTATGTCTGTCTGAGTAAAACCAATTCTGGATGTGATCGTTCACTTTAAGTGTTTTTGTTTCTGTTAATAATCACTACAATATGAATCATGTAACTCATAATATTATAAGCAAACATTGAAACGTGTTGTGGTCACTTGAGTTGCAGCGTTCACGGTGCCTGCTGGGACTCACTAAGACTCCTTGAGCCGGGTCTGGGCCGTGACGAGGGTCACGACAAGCAGGAAGTTTCCTGATAAAGACTTGTATCCGGACTGAGTGTGAACCATACGCACCACTCAAAACACCTACACACTTTATCGATTGCTGCTTATGGTACTACCTGTTTCGATTATGTGTTATACTCTGCAGTAGTCTAATAAACTAACTTGTTTTGTTTAGCTCTTTTTATTTGTTTGTCTCGAATAGTTTTGCTTCATGAAAAACTGGTACAGTCATATATTTCTGCTTCTAATATTGTTTCGTAATTTACTTTGTTCACTCTGCTTATTTAAATGTTCTGAGACTTTTCCTTTCTGTTTTGGAAATTGCCTTAGCATTCGTGCAGCGCCGCCAGGTACTCGAGCCCGATCAACATTAAGTTCCAGATTCTTTGTTTACATTTTTTATTGTCAAATATTTATTTTATGTAATAATTGCAATCAGACATTTTCTTTGGTATCATGGACAACTGCTAGGCTATTTAAATACTTTATGAACTAGAATTTGAAAATAATGCATGTGCATCATCTTGTGAATCATATTCGCATGAAAACTGTAGTAGTACCCGTAAAATATGATTTTTTTAAAAAATGCTTGTGCACTTAAAACTTTCACTTTTTTTAAACTATAAAAACTTTTGTAATAAAATCAAACTGTTTTTCTCCAAATTAACTACTTTAAAACTATTTTCAGTATTCTGTGCATCCGCCTTAGCAGACATGGTTTTTTTTTCCGCTCATGCATGTGGCATCACGACCCGCCCGAAGCGCACTCTGACTGTTGTCGAGACGGGTGGTGACACGTGGGAAGGGGAAAAGCAGAGGAGTAATAGGAAGGGAAGAAGCTTCGCAAAAATATGTAAGGAAGAAGCATACTTTCAGGTCAGAAGGGAAGATTGTCGCAGTCGGCAATGCCTCGCGAGCGGCGGGGCGAAATCGCGGCCAAAACCTGGACAGCGAAGAATACCTAATATAGCGGGAGGGAGAAGGTCTCGCGAGCGGCGGGGCAAACTCGCGGCCAAAATTGGGCGGCGAAGGAGACCCAATATCGCGGGAGGGAGGTCACACGAGCGGCGGGGAAAATCTGGGAAATATGGTTTGTTAAAAGCCATTTCAAATAACGTAAATATTAATATTTTGGATTTTTTTTATTTGCTAGAAACAAAATATGATTTGTTCCTCTTCACAGGATCATTTTATATCACAAATACAAGAAAATGGAAGAAAAAAATAATAGAACAAAAAAAACGTTACCAAATGTCTCCATCAGGACGTCTTGCGATTTCAAGGTCAAGAAAGTATCGAAGGTTGTCCAGATATTTTGTTTGCAAAACAGAGCTAAGATGTTGTTTGACCTCTAATATCCCTTTTGAGTTATCGCCTGTGATTAGGATGTCATCAAATATAACAAAAGGAGAATCGTGTATGTTGTTCTATGTCGAGTGAACAGAGAGAAGTCTGCCGAACTCCGAGTAAAACCAACTGCCTGAACAGCTGTACTGAACTTATCGAACCATGCCCGCGGTGATTGTTTGAGACCATAAATAGATTTTTTAAGAGGACAAACTCTTGACTCCCCGTGGTCTCAAAACCGGGAGGTTGTTGCATATAGACGGTTTCTTGTAAGTGGCCATTGAGAAACACATTCTTGATATCGAGTTGGTGCAAGGGCCACCGACGATGCACAGCGACAGAGAAAAGGACACGAACCGTGTTGAGCTTGGCGACCGGAGAGAAGGTCTCCTCATAGTTGAGACCGTGTTGTTGAGTAAAGCCACGAGCCACCAGTCTGGCCTTAAGACGGTCAACCGTCCCATCGGAAGCATGCTTGATGACAAAGACCCATTTGCAACTAACTGTAGTCTGCCCAGGTGGTAGAGGGACCAGATCCCAAGTCTGATTCTCCCAAAGAGCGCGTATTTCTTCATCCATGACAGCACGCCAACCTGGATGTTGCAAAGCCTCCTGCACAGAAGTAGGAACAGAAATAGAGGACAATGAAGTAGCAAAGCTGTGAAGGGTCAGGGACAGGCGATGTAACGAGACACATATTCGCCATGGGATGAGCTGTGGAGATAGGCACCGGATCAACAGGCCGCGAAATCACTTTGGTAGAGGGAGGCCGTGGCAGAGCATGAGAGCTCGGAGGGCGACGAGAGTACACCTGGATGATAGGCGGCGTAGGACGGATTGGCGGGGGGGGGGGGGAGTAGGTGTTGGAAGTAGGGGGGGGGAGGAGACGTAACATGTACGACGGGCCGAATTATAGGAGGAGGAAGAAACAGATCTGTAGAGATGATATGAAAATGTTGATCTTCCCAAAAGGTGACATCAGCAGAGATGATGAGTTTACCGTCGGCAGGAGAATAGTGAACATATCTTTTTTGGGTGCGCGAGTAGCCAACAAACATCACCTTAGTTGCTCGAGGAGCGAGCTTGTCAGTGGGCAGAGTCAGGTTATGAACATAGCATGTGCATCCAAAGACTCGGGGCGTGAGAGAGAACAGAGCCTTGGAAGGAAAGAGAAGAGTGACAGGAGCCACGAAGTTCAAGGTGGATGAGGGCATGCGGTTGATGAGATGACAAGCAGTAGAGACGACAAAGTTCCAATAGAGAGGTGCTTGCATCTGAGTTCGACCTCGAGAAGGTAACGGTTCTTCTGCTTGGCGATGCCGTTCTGTTGAGGAGTATATGCACACGAGGTCTGATGAACAATACCAAAGTCGGTGCAAATATTAGAGAAGGTGTGACCCGTATACTCGCGCGCATTATCGGTACGAAGAATTTTGACGCAGGTAGAAAACTGAGTACGAATCTCTACCAGAAAGACACAGAAAGTTGAGGGAAGTTCAGTACGATCTCGAAGTAAAAATAATCAGGTAACGCATGAGTAGTCATCGATAAATGTGACAAAATACCGATAGCCAAAAACACTCGGGAGCTTATATGGCCCCCAAATATCAGAATGGACTAAAGAGAAGGGGGCATCGCACCGAGTACTAGGGGAGGTAAAGGAGACACGATGTTGTTTGCCATAAATGCAAGACTCACACCGAAACTCAGAAAGGGAAACATCCGGAAGAGCTTTCTGGAGAATTGGAAGAGGAGCATGCCCAAGACGACGATGTCAGTCAACAGAAGAGATGGTGGAGAGAGCGGTGGGAGAAAAGTAACCGAAAATGTAGAGCCCATTGGACAGCCGCCCGGTACTGAGGATGTTTTGCGTCTTGCGATCCTGCACAACACAAGAGGTTGAAGAGAAGGTTATGTCGCAATTGAGGTCGTGAATTAGACGACTAATAGAGAGAAGATTAAAAGGAGAGTCATGAACATGAAGAACAGATCGAAGTGTAATAGAGGGAGTAAGAGGGATGTCAGCGGATCCAGAGACGGGAGTGGTATCCCCTTTTGCAACAGTGTTGAACTTAGGATGCACGGAGACCAGGTAGTGTGGAGGCTGTAGTGGGGTAATGTGGTGCGTCACACCGGAGTCCAAAATCCATGAGGAACCGTGTACAAGACAGGAACTTCCGCTATCAGAGATAGACACCACAGAGCCCAGTGGTGGGGTGATCAGTGCGGAAGAGGCACACATCCTTATAGGGGTCGCCAAAGACCAGGCCGCAGCAGGAGCACCAAGCAGAGGCCGCAGCAAGGCCGCAGAGGCCGCACAAGGACCAGGTAGAAGCCGAGCCCGCAGCGAGAACCAGGCCGCAGGAGAAGCCGAGGCTGCAGCAAGAACCAGGCCGCAGGGAACTGATGTAGTCGGCAGCGAGTAGAGAGGAGAGGCTGCAAGTGCAGGAAGGGTGCTCGCCGTTTGAAGAGAGGCAACAGACGGAGCAGTTAGCAGGCCGCAACGGCTTCAAGTAGAGATCGCAGCGGTGTGGAGTAGATCGCAGCGGTGTGGAGCAGATCGCGGCGGACTGGGGCAGGCCGCAACGGACTGAGTAGAGAGCAGGCCCCAGCGGATTTGAAGTAGAAGGAAGGCCGCACCAGAGCAGAGGAGAGATCGCAGCGGACTGGAGGACAGCCCACGCAGCGAGCTGAGCAGGTCGCAGCAGACTATAGCATAGAGCAGGCCGCAGCAAACCCGTGGCGGACTGAAGAAGAGACCGCGAGGATGAAGAATCCACGCAGCAAGGGATAAGAGGAGCGCGCAACGGACAAAAGGAGAGCCCGCAGCGGACGGGAGAGATGAGCTCGAGCCCGCAACAGACAAGAGCAGTCCGCAAGAGACTGCGGATATGGAGTAGAGAGGAGCAGTTCGCGAGCAAGGAGGCTCGAGCGGACAGAAGAAGAGCGTGCAGCTGTCAGGAAGGAAAGCCCGCAGCGGATAGAAGAGGTGGGCCCCACGGGTCAGAGCAGAAGATGGCTATAAGATGCCTGAGGAGGGTGGAAACCACAGAGAGAGAGAGAAGAGAGGTGGATGCAGAGGGGCAGTCCGCAGAAGGCACGCGGATAGGGGAAAAATAGTCCGCAGGAGATCGGAGCGGACAGAAAGGCAGGCCGCAGGGGAAGGCGGGCTGGGCGAGCTGGGCGGTTTGAAGACAATGAAGACCGCAGCTAGAGGACCGCAAGCTCTGATACCATGTAGAGAAATGATCCCAAACCTTATAAACACTTTTGCATATATTAAAAATAAGTATGAGAACATATATATAGGAGAGGAGAAGGGTCCTATACAAGAGATGTGAGACTAAGCAAGAGAGAATAAAATGGGCCAAATTAATGAGCCTTTATAATATATCCTATTTCTCTAACAGTTTTGAATGAATGAATTTTTTGGCTTGTCATGTTGAGTTGATGAACTGCCATTTTTATTCCCTGTTGGGACATTTTTATTCCTTTTAACATTTTTTTGAATGAATGGATTTTTTGGCTTGTCATGTTGCGTTGATGAACTACCATTTTTATTCCCTGTTGGGACATTTTTATTCCTTTAACACTTTTTTCCCTGTTGAGACATTTTTATTCCTTGTTGGGGCAATTTTAGTAATTTTGTTTGGCTATTATATTTGTTTAGGATAAATTTTTTTATTATACATATATTTTTCACTCCAGCAACCACCGCATTTCTGTGTTACAAATAAAACTATGTTCGAGTTCGTGACAACAGTACAACCCATAAAATACAATTTTTCCAAACAATGTAACTGCGTTCATGATTGTAGTTTCAAACCGTTGCGTATTAATAATAATAAACAGATTATTGTTCGGTTTTGCTTCGGTCCGGTCCGGATCGTGTCTAAAAATTCTAAAACTGCTCGGGACATTTATGTTGCCCACTGTTCTTCTGGAATTCCCTGATAATTGTAGAACAACTCTGCCTTTTGGACCATTTCCAAAGCATCTCCTCCTTTGAAATTGAGGTAGTTCATGCGTGTCACTTTTGGCGGCATGTATGCCCTCAGTTGCGGTTGCCCGGGTCCTCCGTACTCTTGCCCGAGTCCTTGCGGCCGTCGTCGATCAGCGACCACGTGTGGTACCCCCAATCCCCTCCATAGGGGTTTCCAACCACTACTGGCGGCCTAAACTCCCATCCGCCTCCTCCTCTGGCGCCATCGGCATGTCCCGACATTCCTGGAATAGGAAGGAGTTCATCCTGATGTGGGTACCCATCCCTCTGGGTCGTTGACCTCCTGGCGCCCTTCCCGGTAAGGAGGAAATCCAAGGCGTACACGTCGATTCTGCCTATCTGGGTTGCCACGGGCCCTGTTAGTGGTCGTCGTGAGCCTCCTGCCCTTTCGCTGTCGATCCCACTTCCCTCATTGACGTTGGAGGCCCGATCATTACCCTCCCTACCCACACAGTCTTCGTATCCCGCTGTTGGGGCCGGAGGGAGAATCGGGACCGCATTGGTCTCTTCCGCAACAGCTTTACCCTTGAGGTGTTGAGTCAATAAATTTTTTATCTCGTCCATGCGCACATCCAACTTTTATTCTAGTCGTTTTTCAGATGCCTTCAACTTTTCTTCGATGCGCGCCACCGTGTCGGCCAACCCGGTGTAGTTCTCTTCGAGAGATGCCAACCGATTGGATTCGTCCTGAGAGTGAGTCACCATGGTGGAGAATTCAAGGGTCCTTGAGAAGGGCCACTGGCTGTTTCGAAGTAGAGTGGCAGCTGCACGCGAATGACATCGGGGATGCGAAGATCGGCGAGGTAATCTGACGCAGAAGAAGAGGCAGTCGACGAAGCGGGGAACTACAGTAGAGAACTATGGCATAAGTCCACGATGGAAATAAAAAAAACGCCAACAGTCGACGTCGTGGAAGTCGCGACAACAGTTGTTTGGCGAGGGAAGCAACGACAACAGTCGTCGATCTGGAGGAAGTAGCGATCGACAATAATGTCGATCATAGCGGCAGCAGCAGCCGACGAACTGCGGCTCGGGATCTGCGGTCGATCTGGCGGAGCGGGCGTCGATCGGGCAGAGTTGACTGGATCCGACGGAATTAGGCAGAAACGAGCGGAACTGTCGTCGATCGCCCGTCCCGTGCGAGCTGATGTTGAATGGGCGGAAGTCGACGATCGGGCGAGACTTTGGGTTGCTGACGATGCATAAGATGAATGAGTGTTGACTAGATTGAGAGGAAAGTTCCCCTGATACCAAATGTTACGAACAAGATAGAGATTTGGGAGAGAAATGGAGGATCTAGGGTTTAAAGAGAGAAGAGGAAATACCTGAAAATACTCGCTTGTCTCACGCCAGGAAACCCTAGGGGTATTTATACCCTCGGGTCATGGAGGGGCCGACCGACCCCTCCCATAGGGGCTGAACCCGTCCGGTTCAGTCCCCAACCGCCGTCTTGTTTTAAGTAGGGAGGGCTGAACCAGATGGTTCTGCCCCTCTTGATGTCACATCCTCCCGCCGTCTTTGGTGTTGTTGCCCCCCGAGCAGATCATTATGAGGATTCATAACACACTCTCTCATCCTTCCTCAACAGTGACTCTAATCTCCTCAGTAACCTCCTCTTCTCCTTCTAAACTCGGCTCCTCATCCTCAATTATCAAGTTTCGCGTGGGGCGCTGCACCGCCACGTGTGCTTTGCCGGAACATTTAAAACAGTGAATACACCCAAATAGCTGGCCATGAGTGGCGACGGCCTTGCCCTTCGTGTCAGCTGGGGAATGTGAGGGCGCAACCGCGGTAGTCTGGGGTGGAGCGGGTTTCCTATATGTTTACGTATCAGTCTGAGAGGGGAACTGCCTCGTGCTAGATGAGCGGAGATACTGCTTGTACTTTAGGGCGAACTGAAATATCATCTCGACGTTATCGAGATGATGGAGAATCAACTCTCTTTGAACCTCAGATCGTAGGCCAGCCTTAAAACGTGAGGCGGTGGCAATAGGCTTCTCCGAGATGTCACTTCTAACAATAAGCTCGTCGAAGCGAGCCATATACTCAGCGACTGTAAGTATCTCTTGTCGTAAGTTCTGCAACTAATGAAGCAACTGATCTCGTTAAGATGCTGAGAGATACTTATCTTTCAGTCTCTTCTTCATATCATCCCATCGAGTGGATATGATAATAGCCATCACTCTCAACGTCTCTCTCTACGCTAATCCAGAATACCTTGGCCTGTTCGACTAGCTTCATTTTGGCGAAGCGAACACAACGCTCGTCGCTCATGTCATACCACTCAAAATAATGGTCCATATCGAGGAGCCAATCACTAAAAGCTTTCAGATCCATGCGGCCGTCGAATGGAGGAGTGTCGATGTGATTGCACCCGGTGACGTCACCATCATACTGTTAATCGCCTCTGCGCGGCTCCAGACAATCCTCATAATACTCATCCCAGGCGTAATCGCGTCGAGTGGGTTGGGGTCCATGCTATCTGCTGCTAGGGCCGAAATAGTCATCGCGATCAAGATCACGACGGTGGTGCTACGGTGTACGCGCTCTAAAATCCTGAGGGACTACTCGGTGTCGGTCGCGCTGAGGTTGGTACCGATCATAATCAGGGCCTTGTCTGCGCTCAGGAGCGGGACTTCGATGGGGGAGCATCACGATAGCGTCGCTCAGGAGGTGGTGGTGCACCCATCTGACGTGGGTCCGACCGAGGAGGAATTTCAGGCTCATCCTCATGAGGTTCCCCCCATTGAGATGGCTCGTCACTCTGATTTTCTAGGTGCCCTAATTGGGTATTGATCTCCGTAAGGTCACAGAGGAATCCCTAAAACTGGATACCCATGATATCTTGACGGTCTAGGACAAGTCGCTGAAATTTAGCAAATGTTGCACCCGAATTCAAACTGTTTGGTCGATCCTCAGTGACATTATGATGAGACATTGGGGATATATAAGCCCTACCACTACTAGGGGTGCAATTCGGATTGGTTCAGTTCGGTTCCACCCAAATCCATCTGGTCTCTAGAAGGGGTCTCTAGGGTCCCCTCACCTAGATCCTGGAGGATAAACTTGGGTTCCCACCAAATCCTCTAGGACCATACATCATTTATAGATTCATAAATCACTGTGGACAGAATTAAACCACTATTTATCAATCATAGATTCATAAATCCTGCAGCAACATTTTCTGAACATGGTCATAAACCACTATGTATATAGACTTAAAAGCTTCCGAAATTATAAGCATGGACAAGAAAACTAATTTCTCTATAATTTTCTAAATCAGAATAAGTAGATTTATTTAAGTCCTTGTAGTCACATGTGTATATTTTACTTAAAAAGGGGTTCTAATTGAATCATATTAATGATTTCAACAACCTGAAGAAAATTCATTCCAATGTGCAAGCGATATTTGTGTTTTTTTCTTGTTTTTTATTTTAAATTATTTGTTTGAGTCGGTTCTCGGGTACCCAACTACTGGAACCGAGAACCGAACCGAACCGGCGGTTCTAGTATTTTGTAGATCCATACCCGAACTGAGTAAAATGAGAACTGACCCGAACCGTCGGGTTCGGTCCGGTTCTCGGTTCTTCAGATACTTTTGCACAGTCCTAACCACTACGGAGCATAGACGTTGCCCAAACCTTGGGCTCTGATACCAACTGATGTAGGGTAGGGTGTGTAGTGGACTCCTAGAATGCATGCTGGTGGTGAGTGAGGGTTTACTCCCGACTTCCCAATGACTCAATATATGCACTACTTGCAGTTAAGCACTGTCAATTAAATAGCATAATTAACATGACATCAATTCATAAATGAAAGAAGTATTTTCTTTTAAGTTTAAGGCGGTGACTTTTCTCCGCACGGAGGGCCAAAAACAAGCTCGCGGTAAATCAATCTTTTCTGCTGTTAGAGATTTATCATAGATCAAATACTATAATAATCTGAAATTCCAAGCAAACATATAATAAACAAACCACAACAATGTTTTACAACCAATAACCAATACAAAATACAACACAAAATATTAGAGCTGTTGTTATAGGGCTGGATTGTAGCGTTGGAGGGCTAGACGTGGAGTTCCGATGGAGGGTGGGCTGGATCAGGCAAGGGGAAGGCTGGTTGGGGTTGGGAGGGTTGGATCGGGGAGGCGGGTGGCTAGATCTGGGCTAGAATGCCCAGATCTGGGCCGATCTGATGGGAATTAGGGGTTTTGAAAGAGATTCCATGAGGTTGGGGGCGACAACAATAAATGGGGGGGGGGGGGGAGGGGGCGGCTGGATCTGGGCTGTAATACCCAAATCTGGGTAAAACCAGGAGGGGAATGGGGTTAGGAGGTGGCTCCACAGGATGGGGGGTTGTGACAGTGCACTGGAGGGTGCGGGCAGCAGATGGGGGGCCGTGGTGGGTGGAAATAGAGTGGGGATGGGCTGCCGGCGGGCTCTGGGTGATAAAGTGGGCGATGTCCTGATGGGGAGTGGGAGGACAACAAAGGAAAAGAGCGGCGGTTAGTGGGGAGGGGATGGAGGGGGATTAGAGGGGGCGGTGGCAGTTGCATAGCAAGGTTGAGGGCATAAACGGAGGGAAAAACCAAAGATAAAAGAAGCTTACCCGAGGAGTCGTCACCAAGCTGTTCCACGGAGTCGGCACCGCGGAGGGGATTACCAGAAATGAGGAAGGAGCTCTCCAGATTTCAACAATGAAATGAAAAGTGCAGCCCGAACATCTATTTATAAGAGATTAAAATTAAAGCACCCATAATCAACGACTATGATTGACCGATGGGTTCAGGGTCATAAATACATGAAATAATGTCTGAAAAATATAAAACTATATATGAAAAAACATTGGATCGACGAGCCAGACACATCCGCGGTGGCAGATCGCCAATTCGATCAAGTCTGCCCGGTAAATAAAGGTGGGGTCCGCCTTGCACCGAGCCACCCCAGATGGTCCCCCATCACGTGGGGGCCCGATGACCCAATCTTGTACCGTGATTTCCATTAGATGGTCTACTGGCCCTCTTCCATTGTTGACTTTTGATTTCTGACATGGGTTCGGTTAGTCTCCCTTATTGACATCTCGCTGATTTCCTTGGGTTGACACAAAGCTTGCATCCCTCACTTAAGAACAATCTTGTTAAATTCCTGTTACCTTTTCTGGTTGTGCAGGACACCACTAAATTGTTCCCTATTTCAATCCCTTCTTGCTGTAAATTTTGGACATCCCACTATCACTTTTTGTTTGCTTGCGAACTTTGGAGCTAAGACAATTGCACTGTCCTTTGTATTCTGACATGCGAATTATCTTTTTTGTATTATTGATTTTATTTTACTAGGATACTAATCCTGATTTGTCTCTCTTACATCGAGATTGCCGTAACTTAACATTGGCTGTAATTCTTGTATTGTAGATTCCTTTTCGTGAGATATATCAACTTTTGTTCATTAAAGCTATTTTGCATTAAAATTATTAAAAATAGCATTTTGGCTGGAAAAAATGATTATATTTTCTTTAATTGATATTTTTGCAGTCATAAGCAAAATACAGATCAGAGACTATTGCGTTATGCTGACCTATCATGCCTTGGCTTCTGTCTTGCAATGCCAATGACAGTTGCTGTTATACTCGCCATCACCAGAATTTGATTTCTCAAGCAATTGATGTTCATGAGATTTCCATCACAAGGAGCATAGTGCGAACTCTCTTATCATACACGGGCATCCTCTTATTTCTAGTGAACTGTTACATTTTACTAGTGAAGGTAACAAATATTCTCTCGGACTTTTTCTCCAATCTTTCTCTACTTTATTTGCCCCATAACGTAATAAATCCCATCACCTTATCATTAGCATAATCATGATTGAAATATTTCAAAAGTTTGTTATAACCCGGGCTATAGGCCTTATAAAATCTGAAGCCAAGCTGATTTTCTTAAACAACAGTATCTAATTACTTAAACTATCCTATGATTTCTAGTCACTATTTTTAATCTTCAAATATATACATTGTAAACATTACGAGGAAGTATAAGTTTTGTAACTTTATGTACTCTAATAAAGGTATAAAGGTGAACTCCCAGCATAAGTTTTGTAACTATCATATGTCCTTGTTGAATTCATCGGAGACGCCCAATATTCCTTCCGCAACCGCCATCCCATCCACCTGACTACCTGAGATCGCTTCCCGCCTGCAGGTCGTCGTCGATGGCGGGCCTTCCTTCCAATTACATGTTCAACCGAACTAGGCAAGCTAGGCCAGTGCCGTCGACCTCGATTTCTCTTTTGACATTGGTCCACGTGTTCTACCCAAGTGGCAACTATGCTTGAAGAGGGCTTATACTTACTGTAGTTGTGTATTCCTTGGGTAAACTTTGCTCTTTCTCTTGCACCATATATTAGCTTAGTCTTATGTGGTTTACTTAATGAACGTTCACTTTGAACGTTCTCACTATTTTCAAATGTCCTTTTGTTCATAACTTATTATCTATGATTAAGCTTGTGGACGTAAAGATACCGCCTGGGTTCGATCCGTAAGGACGTGTGAGAGGAGTATTAGGTAAGGGAATACCACCCACATGAATGTCTTCTCGCACCTTGCTAAGCTTTCATGTATCATTAGTCTTCCCCTGATGAATAATATGTTGGATCAAGAAATTAGGGCTCCCTTCACAAAAGGTAACATCCATTGTACAAAAATAGAACGTGTCGGAGGATGATAATGTTGGTATCCCTTTGTGATGGAGTATCCAATAAAGACACATCGCTGAGCTCGAGGATTAAGTTTGCCCCTATGAAATTGATGGATGTGGACAAAGCAAACATACCCAAAAATATGTGAAGAAAAATATGCCGTTTGAACCACATAGTTGGTGGAGAGGCGAGCTATTAAATTAGTATAGCCAAGAACTCTTTACGGAGGCGATTGATAAGATGTGCAACAATCAACATAACATCACTCCAATAAAGCTTTAGGAGTGTATGGTGGTGAGAAGGCATCGAGCAGCCTCAAGATGTTTGTTTTTTTCACTCGACAATGCCATTTTGAGTGAAGGTGTGTACGCATGTAGTCTGAATAATACCATTTTTACCGAGGTAGGACCCGAACATTTATAATCATCCTATTCCCCCCCACCACCACACACACTACCTCAATTATAACTACGAAGGACATATATAGTGCCTTTGATTTGGTTTACCACAGTGTTGTGAAACACTTCTAAGCATTCGAAAACTCCACTCTTTCTTGTTAGGAGATAAACTCATGTTGTGCAAGAAAAACAATCAATAAAATTGACAAGCCAACAAAAAGTCAAAAACCATTAAAAAATAGAACCGAGAAGAACCCCAAACATCAGAATGTATCACATCAAACAAAGCAAACTAGAAGAAGATACATGGAAAATACTATGTCGAACATGCTTTGAAAGTGTACAAACATCACAAGACAAATGTTTAATAGCAAACATAAATGATGGAAACAATTTTTGAAGATAAACAAGAAACGGATGTCCAAGGTGTTGATGCCATCGTCGAACATCTTGGACAATAGGACTGCAGTCGGTAGTAGATGGGCGATCTTGAGTAGGGAGTTGATGGTCCAAGAATTACATGCCCCCACAGTTCCTACCGCTGCTAATGTTTTGCCTTGTACTAGATCTTGAAAAACACGAGCCAGGAATGAAGGTTACCAAACAATTCAACGATCTAGTAATATTACTGATAAAAAGTAAGTTTTGAGGAACAAAGGGAACTTGCAAAAAGAGGTAATAGAAATAGAAAGGGAACACAAGATGTGACATGTCCCAACAATAGGAGATAAGGAGGCTTTGGCCGAGGTGATCTTGTCCTGACTAGACAAGGGAGTATATGAGACAGTCTGAAAAAGATCCGATCATATGATTTGTAGTACCAGAGTCAATGATTCAGCCGAGGAGGTGGTGGAAGCAATGCGAGCACCGAGTGTACTTGAAGTAGCAAAAATAGTGGTGAAGTCACCTGAAGATGAATCACTCTGTGATCGAAGTAGATGTCAGAGGGCATCAAGTTCATTAGCAATAAAGGTCTTAGAGGCGGGGATAGGTAAAAGTCAGTAAAAGTGACAAACCATCGAAAACCAGATAAAAATAAAATGGGGGACAGCCCCAAACATCAGAATGTATAATAGCAAAAGGGATGCTACTAAGGGAAGAAAGATGTGAAGAAGTATGTCACACATGTTTAAACATATCACATACATCACAAGTAAAGTTCTGAAAAAAAGGTAAAAACATGAAATAATTTTTGCAAAGTTCAGAATATCCTAGACGCAGATGCTAGCGACGAACATCATCAGCAGTAACAGTGGAGCGAGAAAGAGCCTGAGAGAGAGGATGGGAGTCCAGGTAGTACAAGCCGTCACAGTTTCTACCACTGCCAATATTACTCTTCGTACTCAGTTCCTGAAAGACACAAGAATCAGAAAAAAAGTTATCGAGCAGTTAAGAAATTTAGTAATATTGCCGATGGAGAGTAAATTGCGAGAAAAAGAGGGAACATGAAGTACATAGGGAAGAGAAATGGAAGCTGCCTTTGCCCGCAATAGAGGACAAAAACTCGTTAGCAGAAATAACTGTCCTTACCAGACAAAGGTGTATAAGAGAGAAGCTGAGGAAGACCCAGTCATGTGGTGTGTAGCACCGGAGTCGATCACCCATTCAGAAGGTGAGGTGGTGACTGCATGTAGGGGTGCAAGTTGAGTTGAGTCGATTCGAAAGCTTGATGAGTCGGCTTGAAAGAAGCTCGATGAGTCGGTTTGAAAGAAGCTCGACTCGAGCTCGAGCATGTGGAGCTCGAGCATGTGGAGCTCGAGCTCGAGCTCGAATATTATTGTTCATGAGCTCGCGAGTTGGCTCGCGAGCTTTTTATTCCTATATATTTTTTTAAAAAGATAAAAAATATAAAGAAAATCAAACTCATGAGCTAAAGAGCTCGTGAGCAGCTCGAGCTCGCGATAAGTAGGCATTGAGCTCGAGCTCGAGCCAAGACAAAATGAGCTTGACGAACTCGAGCTCGAAATGATTAGCTCGAGCTCTAAAATTTTGCCAAGCTTGACTTGAACTCGACTCGTTTGCACCCCGAACTGCATGAGCACTAGACATAGTAATGTTGGCATGAGAAGTAGAACCTCCGGTGACAGGATCAGACTGAGAGGGAAGCAGACGATGAAAAACATCTAATTTTTGAGTTGTGAGAGAGGCTGAAGCGGAACACTGAGACTCATCATAGACATCCGTAGTGTAAGCAACATCATGAGAATGATTGTCACTGTGTTTATGGCCCCCGCAGCCAGGTCCACGACCACACCCACGTCCAAAAGGTTCCAGATGCGGATGAAGTTTGAAACATACCTCCCGAGAGTGTCCCCTTCGACCACAGTAATGACAGGTGGACACAGAAGATCCATGAGTGGGAGTATGGCCACAACCAACATTAGTCAGGGCGAAACGATTAGGAAGATCCATAACACTGAGGGACTTGCGACGGTCTTCATCACCCAGAACTATACTGAATGCCTCCTGAATAGAAGAAAGAGGTGAGCGGTGGAGAACATATGTCCATACCACATCAAATTTCATATTCAAGCCCATCAAGAAGACATGGAGACGGAAGCGATCCTCCTTTTACTTTTACTGAACGACATCAACAGTACACGCAAGAGTGAAATGCACAAAGTAGTACAGCTCTTGATAAAGACGCTTGAACTCCGAGAAAAATGATGAAACGGTCATCGATCCTTGCCGCAACTCCAAAATACGGCGAGTGAGCTCATAAACCTGGGTGGAACTGCCAATCTGAGAGTACGTTTCGTGAGCACAGATCCAGATCTCGAATGCCGAGTCCATCAACATATAGCTCCAGTATACCTTAGGAGACATCGAATGCAGGAGCCAGAAGACATCTAAAGAGTTGTCAGAATCCCAACGCTCCTAGGAGGGATCAGACTTGAGGGGCTCCTTAATCGTCCCATCAATATATCCAAACACTTGTTGGCTGTGAATGACATGTTGGATAGTGCGAGACCATTCAGGATAATTCGTGTCGTACAAGGGAACCGTGGTAATCCTCAAGGAGCTGGAGTTGTCATGAGACTGTTGAGGGTCACTCATCTGAGACTGGATCACACTCGGAGAAGATATAGAAGAATCAGGATCACCCATAATGACAAAGAGAGAGGGAAGAGCTCTCAGATCAGCATCATCTAGGCAGCATTAGCACGATGGGATCCATTAGGGCAATAGCATCAAGGCAGGCCGCAACAACAAGGGGTTATGACAAATCGACGATCAGGAGTCGCCGACACCAACGACTGGGAGCATTGGCAGCGGCAGCTGCGACAATAGCAGAGAACGACAACGTCGAGCACGAACAAAGGCGATGAAGAGCAGCGAGAGAAGTGGGCGACGAAGAGCAACGATTTCACTGGAGAACGGTCACGTCGTCCTCCTCAGCAACCGACGGCGACGTCGGTTCCACCCGTCAACCGCATCAGTGGTCGAGCGTGATCAGCCGCTCAGAGCTGCGGATGAGAGGAGACGACCGATCGAGGAGACGTGAGTGAGCAGCGAGACGATCGGGAGACGCGAGAGACACCGGCGGCGCACACGATTAGGTTTTCATGCTTTGATAGCAAGTAGAGAGGAGTAATACTTGATTAATTACGAGAGGCCTTACTCATATATATATTTGAGTAAGGAGGAAACTTAAAAACAAAAAAAGACCATACTACCCCAATCCGGGATTAATACACTAAGGACGATTTGGAATAAACTAAATAATTACAACTCTTGATGCCTTGTTAATTTCTTTAAATACATAATCACTATGAAAGATTAAAATTTACCTTCTTAATTTGTCATCTTTCCTTTTCAAGGGGAAATGAATATATGTCCCTCCATTCATTCATATAAAAAAATAAATACATCCTGAAATAACAATTTGGAGGACTACTTGTTGAGTTTTTAGTGTAAAAGTAACTAGTGATTATTTGAGAAGGCATGCAGCATGTGCTTTCTTTCTCAGGATGATACCCAACTTATTTAACCGCAAACTCAATGTTTTATAACTATGTTACGTATTATTAACAGGAGAAACTCTGCAGTTACTCAATTTGGAGGACTATTGTGGTTCTTATGTTTGCTAAATTTGTGCAATACAAGCCTGTTAAGAAAGGTCAGATTTGAATTATCTTTCTTATGTTTTGGTGTGGTTGTATGATCTGACCGTATGTTCTATTTTTTGTTTGTTAATCATTTGCTCATCACCGAGCCGTTCGGTGACATAATGAAGTTGATATTTACTAGCTTATTTCTGCAGTGATAGTTGTAGTGATGTGAACCTGAATCTCATTCATTTGAATCATTTATTTATGCCTGCTGGGCAATTACACATTGCCCGGGAGCCAAAGAGTGAAAATGTGAATTTTTGTTCCTTTTTAAGCCTAAATATCACCTAGGTCCCTGAGATTTGGATCACGCTTGATGCATTCATATTTTTAGGAACCCTCCGCTTAGGTCACCCTTTCTCTTAAGATTTTCATCTAGGGCCCCTAACTTTGTTTTAATCTCATTAAATTTTCTGTAAATTTCCTTACATGGCATAAAGTTTTATTTAGCTTGAATGATGTTAAATTTATGACCAACTCATGCTTATTCTTTGAATTACATGGTGTCAGCAATACTGTACTTTTGTCATTTTCTCACTCAATTAGTGCTCATGTTGATGGATGACCTTCGGGAAAGAGTCTACTTCTTGTGGGATCAAAATTAAGAATTTTCAAAAATACGGACCTATGTAATGTATGATTTGAACTTCTGAGACTTGGGTGTTATAGCAGCACCCTTTCTAAATTGGGATGGCCAGGTGATTATGATTTGCTGCAGTTGAAGTGAATGCGAGGAAAAACTGCAGTATTTAGTGTTAGGGTTATTATTGTTTACTTCTAATGACTTTCACTTGTTTATAGGACAATGCTTCAACTTATTAAAAACTTATGCTTAAAGATGTGGACTATGATCAGCGAAATTCACCTGTTCTCTTATATTCTCTTACTATACAGAGTCAATAGTGATTTTGTCTGGGTTTGGGCTGCAGCTTGAAACTCATTATTGGAGGTATGATAATTTCAATTAGAAAGGTTGGTTTTAGAAATGCTGTTGGCATACAAAACTTTACTTTCTACAGGTATCTCTTTGATTTTTTTGACATTGTTTTTCTCTACTAGTAATTGATAACATTGCATGCTTTTTTGTATTCACTGTCTGCAATTCATGTTGTCAATTTTAGTTTCTTTCTATTGAATGCTCTAGTCGATTTGTATCAATGGTGGAATTCTTTTATTATAGGTAATGATCGAAGTAGTGAGTCTGATTATTTACGATGAGCTGATTTTGATCATATCTTAATAATCTTTATAATAATTCCACTGGATAATATATTTACCTGAGAAGGATAATATAATATCATCTTAATAGCCCATGCTGCTTGTATTAATACCATATTTCTACTGAGAACAGACTCTAGTTTCCAGATCTTATTCCATCGTTTTCTAGTGTTCACACTCTTCTATTTCACCAGTGGTCGAATTGTTCGCCGATTTGTTCCACGAGGACAGATTGTAAGGCCAATTTTGAATGAATGCGTGACTCCCTTTACATGCTACTGGAGTCTGGCTTTGATTCTTCGCGGGGAGGACAAACTCATGCTCGGGTTTCAGGTATAAAAATTAAGGCCGCGTTTGGCGCGGCTTATCGCGGCTTATTTGCTCCCTTTACATGCCCCAAACTAGTTTTTGTTTTGTTTTGTTATAGTAGTAACATTTGTTATACCAAACATACATTTTATGACAATGACGTTTTTGTCCAACCTCACCGAAGCAAATAAGTTGCGATAAACCTCACCAAACACAGCCGAAGTCTCAAATTTTCTCAATCTTCAAAAGTTTAGTGCTGGCTATATGGATATTGAGTGTTTTTTGCTGTTGTTTCAGGAATTAAGACCCCCTCTAAAATTGCTGGTTCCTATATGGAAGGCTTTGTCTTCTTCCCTTGATGGCAAAGAAGGAAGCACTTCTTAAACATTGTTTTTTATGAGTAAATTTTGGGGGTTTTGTGTGCATGGTGAATGTTATGAAATGTAAGCTTATAGGGGAGGTTTTTGTATTTCCAAAATAAGAGGGGGTGCACTATGTAATTTAGTAAAATTAGAGGGGGATATATAGTCATATATATAATGCAATTTTCCTTTTTAATGATTGAATTGGTAATCTTGTAGACTCGTAGGGGTTCACAATATTGTGGAATTTCAATGAATTATGGAAATTGACACATGGATTTGCTATCGGTCAAACGGTCAAAATGCAACCTCAGCTCTGTATTTTCTTATGGCTCCTTTAAAATCCCATGCTTTTTTTATAGGGTCAAGCGGTGCTAACAATGCTAACAGTGATTGGCACGTGTGGAGTATGGTTGCATGATGCTCCCACGGTTGAAAATATTATGGCAAAATTATGTACTTTATTATTTTTGATGAACTCAGTCCCTCAGTTTTTTAAGTCACTTTATATCGGTTCTAAATTCTATTAAATATATGTTAAAAAGATTTAATAATAATTTTCAACTAAATTTCTATTTTTTAACGAAATAATTTTAGCAATATTACTTTATGGTACAACATTATTTTTTTATAGAATATGTTTGATATTTATATCATAGAATATTTAAAAGATAAATTATTAATTTTGAAATTTAATATTAATAGCAATAAGATGCACTACTGTTACTAATTAATGCCATATAATAAGGTATTAGTAATATTGCTGAAATTGTATATTAATAGTGAATATATGTCTAAGAAGGAGGCTCACCACAGTGCAAGACAACTGAATAGCCGCACAATTAAACAATCATTCATCGTTGTCGGGGGAACAAGGATCCAGATCTTCTTCAATTCATTTAAAATCGAGATCTATTTCATTATTGTGTGGACAAGATAAGTTCAAAAGTTATTCAGTGGACAAGATTTTTTTGACTAAAAAAAATATAAAAGGATGAGAATTACTGAACCCGTCAGATCAAAAAGAACTTCATCATGACCGTGAAATGAATTTCCTCCATTTCATCAGAAATGGAGAGAAAAATGGAGAGGATCGTGATATGAGAAACAAAATACTATTATACATCAAACAATAAACATTTGTTGTTGGATCGCTCGCTAATGCTCGACTGGCTATCATATTTTGTGCTCCATAGCGATGACAAATGGTAGTTTGGTGGAGAGGTCGGCCATCCCCCGGGTGATGCTGAACGTTGTTCTTATGGAAAATAAATAAATAAGTGATATTATATAAAATCATGTAAAATAGATATATTAAAATTAACTAAATAAATTTAAGTGTGCATCTACCCCACCTCAAAGTTTTTTTCATTTCTTTATCATGACTCATGAGTCTCTAATATTATAAAAATATAAAATATTACAAAAAAAGCAGCTATTTAGATGAAAATTATAGTATTAATTTATTTATCATAAATTTAATAGAATTTATGACTAATATTAAGGCTCATTCGAAAAAACTTATTTTCACCGGTTCATTTGATCGCAACTGCTTAAAAAGTGAATATAATTCCGTTTAATTGGGCCTGGCCCTGAGTTGAAGAGCTGAGAGACTGATTTTGTCAAAAAAAAAGTGCAGGGATTGAAATTTATTTCAACCCTACAAGTATTGTGTCCTCCCATTGCATCTCTCTCTGCCTGCCGTATAAAATATGATATCTTTTAACCAAAATTTGTCATTTTTAAATTCTTTTATCACAAATTTAATCTTATTTTGTCATATATAAACATTGTTATTGTAACATTATATTATAATTTTTTTTGATAAAAAATGATATAATTCTTATCGCCCACGTAAAAGATGAGGAAGGAATTGCAAGAGGTGCAAGAGAGTTATCGTTGGTAATAATTTCAATATTTATATGATAAAAGCCTTCATATTTGGTAATGATAATATTAAGTTTATATTATAATAATTAATATTTTTATAAAAATCATATAAGTTTTTTGAAACTTCTTGACATCAGATCAAAAATGTATGAAGGATTCCAAATTTCGTAAGACTTGCTCCGAATCAGTACTAAACGCCGAAACAGATTAATATATAAATATATTTACGTCTGTTTTTTAACATATAAAAAATTAGGCTGATTTAATTTATTATCTACGACACTACATAAGGTTAATTATATATTATATCATTTATATTTAATATAATCTCTTTGAACCTTCCGGTACCCTCACATCTCTAAATGCTTCATGGACAATTTTATGCGTTAAATCATATTTTTAGACTTATAAAAAATAATTTAACAAAATAAAATCATAAAATATTAATGTTTATATTTTTTACTGAAAGAAATATAATCGTAAAATCATGCATTGAGATTGTAAAACTAAATTGCAAGCATAAAAATGATTTTGTGGTCGTAATACATGATTTTATGATTGAATTTTTCAATAATCATATGTATAATTTGATAGTCAAAATGAAGGTGCAAATATTAATATTAATATTTTCTATTTTTGCAAAAAAAAAGGTGATTGTTAACCGCAACACGTCATTTTGCTAGTCGCAACTCAAAATCTTCCAATTTTTCGCGTCTTTTCGAAATACGTCTGCTACATGCAATATCAGAAAAAATGTTCAACAAGAAAGTTGTAGATATCGAAGAGATCTACAACTTGTTGATCATTTTTCCTAAAAATGTATGTACATGACGTACTTTGGAAATATGCACAGGTTTTACGCCTTTTTGAAATACGTCTTGTACATGCAATTTCAGGAAAAGTGTTCAACACGAAAGTTGGAGATCTCGTCGATATCTACAACTTTCGTGTTGAACACTTTTCCGTATTTCGAAAAGGCGCAAAAACTGAGAGATTTTACCGTACGACTAGCCAATTACGAGTTGCGGTTAACAATAGCAAAAAAAAAACAAAAAAAAAATGACGCACATAGTATACTCAGGCTTAATATTTTATGCAATTCATATCAGCCGTCCGATCCCCTGTTCAAATCACTCGCCTCTTTCTCCGTTTTTATAAAAAGCTCCGGCGATCCATCGCCATGGCCGAAGTCCAGCGAAGCCAAAACCAGACCCAAAACGCATTAAAATGGAAGATACGAAGAAAATAGTGCTGAGATTGTACAAGGGAATAGCGCGCGGAGAAACCGGTAAAGTGGCGGCGCTTCTTGCGCCGTATCTCGACTGGTGGTTCCACGGGCCGCCGGGCCGGGATCACATGATGCGCATTCTCACCGGCGCAGATGAGGATCACAGTAGCATATTCCGGTTCAATCCACGCCGAGTCGAAGAGGCCGGACGGTGGGTGGTCGCCGAGGGATGGGAGCTCGCTGCCGACGCTTACTGGGTGCACGTGTGGGCTATCGACGGAGGGATCATAACGCAGTTTCGCGAGTTCTACAACACCAGCGTCACCGTGCGGGAGCTCAGCCCGAAGCTGCCGCCGAAAACCGCGGCGGCGGGCTGGCCGACTGGCGGTCAGAGATCGGTCGGACCCGGACTCACGGTTTGGGAGAGCCAGGAGCGGCTCGGCCGGTCCTTGCCGGGGCTAGTGCTCACCATCTGAAAGACGCGGTCGATGGTCGACCGGCCGGCTAAAACTCTCCAACGTGCGGCACAGAAAGCAGCGGTGGGATAAGCCACGGCGTTTCCAATGCTTTAGCGATGTTTTCTTTATTCTTAAATGACGGAAATAGCTTATTTGGTGTACTGTAATTTTTTTGGTGCACTTCGATGCACAAGATAGGGCGATATTTGATAGAGCTTTTCGGGCTGTGGGGTGCAAGTTAATTTGAGCCGGCTCGAAAACTCGATGAGCCGGCTCGAAAAAAGCTCGACTCGGACTCAAGCTTGAGCATATCGAGCTCGAGCTCGTCGAGCTCGAGCCGGATTTCGAGCCGATCTCGAGCCTAAGTATCCATGTTCACGAGCTCGTGAGCTTTTTTTTAATTAAATAATATATATTATTATTAGTATTAAATATTTTAATATATTATAATATTAACACAATATTAATATAATATTATTAATATAATAGTTTTATATTATTAATATAATATTAAGTACGAGCCGAGCTCGAGCTCGAACCGTGCTCGTCGAGCTGGAGCTCGAGCCTATTAAAGTAGGCTCGTCGAGCTCGAGCTCGAGATCGAAAAAAGAAGCTCGAGCTCGAGCCAGCTCTTTTTGATGAGCTCGACTCGAGCTCGACTCGTTTGCAGCCCTATTCGGGCCGGCCTTTTTTTTGACTGGTGCGGATGTGATGGCCAGGGATTCTTCTGGGCGGTGTTTGACTTGGCGTACCAGGATCTGGGAACATGTGTCATCTCCCTGTGAAATCTTTTGGTTCGGACCCCGGATGAAGTTCATCGTCCGAGACCCGTGTGATTTGGACGTGTGTCCTCCCTTTTCACTTACGTTATTTTTTTTGCTAAAGAAATTTATATATCAGCTATTAAAATATTGTGCTCATTTATTATACATGTAAGTAATTGAGAGAATACATATTTATCTCAGATATTAAATAAAATACATGAGAGATTACATTTTTATCTTGAATATTATAAAAAATAGCTGATATATTCAATAGTTATCTCATATTATATATATTTATATATATATATATATATATATATATATATATATATATATATATATATATATATATATATATATATATATATATATTATCTGAGATATTATACATGAGATATTATTATAAGTTTTGTTTAAACTATAAGTTTATTTATATTATATATATTATCTCAAAGAATATTTATTTTTATCTTAGATAAATGATACATTTTTTATCTCAGATATTACATATAATAGTTAAAAGATTATATTTAGCTATTACAAAAAATATCTAAGAGATTATATTATTATCTCAGATATTACAGAAAATAGCTGTGATAATATATTTTTAACTTAGATAATATGAGAAATAATAAATTTATATTACAAAAATAAATAAATCAGGGATAATATATTACAAAAAAAAAATCTATGTGAGCACATAAAATAAATAAATATATGTTATTATAACTTTTATTTAAATTATAAGTTTTATTTTAAAGAATACTCATTTTACCCAAATGAAAAAAATAATTTAGATATTACAAAAAAAGATGAAATATTATATTTTATTTGAGATATTACAAAAAATAGATGAGAGATTATGTTTTTATTTCAGATATTACAAAAAATATGAGATAATATATTTTTAACTCAGATAATAAACAAAATTTGCTGAGATGTTAGAATTTTCTCTCAAATATCACATCGATTCAGGAAATTCTTTTTGAAATATTATTTAAACTTTATTTAGTTAAACAGCAGACATAAATATTTCCCAAACAAAAAAACGAAGAAAAAAGGACACGCGTCCTAATCACCCGGGCCCCGGGCGATGATCTGCGTCCAGGGCCCGGACCAAAAAATTTCGCCATCTCCCGTACGGAGGCGTTTGCCTGGCGGTTGAGATGACATTGAAGTTTAATGATCTCTCACTTTGTGGCTGGGGTGGTGCCACTCTCATTGGATCAGACACTTGTCTCTTACTCGTTGGAGTTGGCTCGAAGGATCCCCAAGCTTGACTTCATTTACTCTGGAGGGTTGTCTAAGCGGGTAGCACATGAGCTGGCTTCGCTTTCTTTTTCTTCACCTTCGTCCTTACCATCTACTTCGAAATTTGAAAGTTGCTTGGAAATCGCTCTAATATTGAGTTGAATCAGAATCAGTTAGAATTGATTTGATTTAATTTGAGTTGATTCAATTTGATTTGAATAGGATATCGAGTCAATTTCGACACAGCACTGAATCGATCGAAATATCATTCGAATCAGATAGAATTGATTAAAAATATTATGTATTTTTAATATATTTTTATTTTAAAATTAAAACCCTAAAATTTAAACTTAAATAAAAATAGCAAAGGTATTAAGTATTTTATTTGCTAAATTTAGAGGTTGATTTCAATTTTAATTTCGAGTCGAGTTCAAATCAAAAAATTCGAAAAACAAACCGATCTCAAGTCGCTCGAACTCACCTCGATATCAATTCATGAATAGTCAAGATAAAATATATAAGGAAATTGGGGTGCTGATAACCCATTGCCCATGATCCCCACTAATCATGGTGAGATCATGGGGCTAACCACCAGACCCGTGATCGACGCCCACGATCCTTGTGCGCATTGCACACGTGATCCCACTGTTAATTTCTCAAGATGATCAGAGAGATAGCTCTGATACCAAGTAAAATTTTCAAAGCTATCAAAATGACACCTACATCAAACAGAAAACGGGAATCAGGCGCAAGAACACTCAACCATAAACTAAGCTCAATAAATCAGAAATAACACAAGACAACAAGTCTTGTATTATCAACAATTTTTTTTACAAGACATGACATAGATGACGAGACATGATTCGCCGATGTACAAAAGAAGAACATACAAACAAAGCAAACAAGCCGGGCGAACTGCCTCAGAGATCGCCGAGACTGCCGAGACTGCCACGCTTCTGTTGCACCGAACTGAACAATGGAGTCCGCGTAGACCGCGGACAACCTGCTATTTTGCTGAACACTTTTGTCCGCTCTCTACAAGCCGCCAGATTGCAGAAGCCGCCTAGCTGCCTGAGTCTGCAAACAAAGCTGCTGCCGAACTAAAAAAAACAGACCGCCGAGAATGGCAGACAAGCTATTGAACTGAGAAAGCTGAAGGAGAGAAGACAGAATGGCCGCAACCGCGACCTGTTGCAAACTGCTAATTGATAAACGCAAGCTCCACTGATCCCTGACCACAGTCAGCACCAAAATCCTGCCTTCTCAGTGCGTCATCGTTATAACATCAAAAAGAACTCATGAACACACGTGGGCGAATTCTTTTAAGGGGTGGTGAGCACATGTGTGCGTCATCGTTATAACATCAAAAAGAACCCATGAATATCCACTTAGGAATGAAAAATACACTTGTTTTATGGAATTTGAGTGTTCCAATGATTGTTTTTAGCAATTTGTTTGTCGTCTAATCGTGTGTCCGCAATCAGCGGAAAGTAGTGCACCAAGGAACGTGCCTACAACTCCTCCTTCAGCGGAAACCATCAGGATGGCGGCTGAAGCTGTATTTGCAATGATAAATGCCCAACCTGCAGGGCAAATGCATCGCGCACCTCCTGCGAATGAGCAAGAACCGGTTAGGGTGGCAGAGCCGAGAGTGGTGGAACGCGCAGTAGTTGATCTGGTAGAGCCGAGGAGGGCTACGGAGAAGCAGCTAAAGCATGTGATGGGCTTTAATCCTCCGAGGTTTGATGGGGTTGGAACGCCAGCTAAAGCTGAGGATTGGCTCTCTTCGATAAAGAGGGTGTTGACAGCCACAATAACTGAGGAGTGGCAGAAAACCACCATAGCGACTTTTCTTTTGGTGGGTGACGCGAGACTGTGGTGGGATGAGTTGGAGTTTCATCTTCTAGTGGGAAGGCAACTTGCTGATGTGCCGATGGAGGAATTTTCAAGATTGTTCCTAGCCAGATTTGTACCCTCTACTCAGAAGTTGGAGATGGAGAACCAATTTCTTGGGCTGACGCAGGGATCTAGAAGCGTGGACGAGTATCTACATGAGTTCACACGGTTGGGTCGTTATGCTGGTGCTACGTTTATGGAAAAAGAACGGAAGACCAACCGATTTTATGAGGGTCTACGCGGCGACCTACAGTTACTACTTGCTGGGCCTAAGGCGCAGGGCTTCCTAGCCTTGGTCAATTCGGCCCGATCGTTGAAAAAGGTTGCGAAGAAAGTTCAATAGAAAAAGGACCCAGGAGAAAAGAAGTCTGAGTTCAAGGTGCCAAATACAAGTTCAAGTTTCCGCAGGTGGAGCAAGAAGTGGAGGACTTCGAACTCAGCCCCTTCGGCTGATGCGTCGGGGGCAACTACAAGTCGAGTCCCAGGAGCTTGCTACAACTGCGGGAAGACGGAGCATTTTGCTCGTGAGTGTTGGAGCGGACGTTCAAAGTCCGAGAGGAAGCTTGGAGCGACTTATGAGGAGAAAGGGAAGGCGGTGGAGTCAACCGCGTCCCATCATGCTCCAGTCCAGCCTAGAGTCTACAACCTTGGTCTTCAAGAGGCCATAAAGCAAGCGGACGTGGTGACAGGTATGAGTTAAATTGCAGTGGTTTAACTTTTATAGTTGTTACCTTCGTATTTGTTAGCTTACTTTTGTTGGTGCTAGGCTTTGTGTTAATCTTTGAGTTTCCGGCGAGAGCCCTGTTTGATATGGGAGCATCGCATTCCTTCTTATCCGAAAAATTCATATCGCGCATCGGAGTTCCGTCCTCGATGGCATAAAATCAGTTGGATGTGTTGTTGCCCAATGGGTGTTCAATGCGTGCGGATAGGATCTGCGTAGTGAAGATTCAGATTGGAGACCAGGAGTTTGATTTGCGAGCGTCGCTTTTGCCGTTAGCGGAGTATGACGTAATCTTTGGTATGAATTGGCTCTCAGAGCAGGGTTCTTGCATTGATTGCAACCGTAAGGAAGTTAAGTTGGGTCTGAACACTGATCGGGAGACTAATTTTGCGGGCATGAAGGGGTCAGGGAAAGTTTTGATGTCAGCCCTTCAGGTGATCAAGGCAGTTCGGTCTGGGGCAGAGCTGTTTGTCACAATAGTGCTGTTGAAACCAAAAATTTGGTCTCTATGGAGTTCGGGGTCCCTAGAAAGTGGTGACCTCACACCTACTGCACCCGGAGGAACGTCACGGACCAAAGATCAAGAAGCTAGAAACAGACCCTCAGCTCTAGCGTGGAGGTCCCACCTCACACCCGGAAGGCTGCCTGAGCACTTCCCCTCCCTAGCCAATGCTCGAGCTAGGGTGCCTTGGAGGAGCTCTCTCTACTCTACCAAGAAGAAGCTAAGGGAGGAGGAAGCAAGGAAAAAGTCCCCCTCCAAGGGCACCCAAGGGGGTCTATTTATAGTTTTCTGGGAATGGCCTGCAAATAACCAACCTCCACTGCTCTGAAAATTACTGGAATGCCCTCAGATTGGCCTGCCAACGGTCAAATCCCGTTATTCTAAACAGCTAAATGCAGTCCTCCAGGGGTAGCCCCTCGAGCCGGGCGAGCAGACGGCAAGAGGCGAGCTCGGCGGCCTGGGCTGGGTGAGCTCGACGGCCTGGGGCTGGGTGAGCTCGGCGGCCTGGGGCTGGGTGAGCTTGGCGGCCTGGGTAAGCTCGGCGGACTGGGTGAGCTCGGCGGCCTGGGGAGCTCGGCGGACTGGGTGAGCTCGGCAGACTGGGTGAGCTCGTAGGCCTGGGGCTGGGTGAGCTCGGCGGCCTGGGGCTGGGTGAGCTCGGCGGCCTGGGGCTGGGTGAGCTCGGCGGCCTGGGTGAGCTCGGCGGCCTGGGTGAGCTCGGCGGACTGGGGCTGGGTGAACTCGACGGACTGGGTGAGCTCGGCGGCCTGGGTGAGCTCAACGACCTGGGGCTGGGTGGACTGGGTGAGCTCGGCAGACTGGGTGAGCTCGGCGGCCTGGGGCTGGGTGAGCTCGGCGGCCTGGGGCTGGGTGGGCTCCGCAGCCTAGGGCTGGGTGAGCTCGGCGGACTGGGTGAGCTCGGCGGCCTGAGTGAGCTCGGCGGACTGGGGCTGGGTGAACTCGGCGGACTGGGTGAGCTCGGCGGCCTGGGTGAGCTCGGCGGACTGGGTGAGCTCGGCGGCCTGGGGCTGGGTGAGCTCGGCGGCCTGGGGCTGGGTGAGCTCGGCAGACTGGGTGAGCTCGATGGCCTGGGGATGGGTGAGCTCGGCGGACTGGGTGAGCTCGACGAACTGGGTGAGCTCGGCGGACTGGGTGAGCTCGGTGGACTGGGCGAGCTCGGCGGCCTGGGTGAGCTCGGCGGCCTGGGTGAGCACGGCGGACTGGGTGAGCTCGACGACCTGGGGCTGGGTGAGCTCGGCGGCCTGGGGCTGGGTGAGCTCGGCGGCCTGGGGCTGGGTGAGCTCGGCGGCCTGGGGCTGGGTGAGCTCGGCGGCCTGGGTGAGCTCGTCGGACTGGGTGAGCTTGGCGGACTGGGTGAGCTCGGCGGCCTGGGGAGCTCGGCGGACTGGGTGAGCTCGGTAAACTGGGTGAGCTCGGCGGCCTGGGGCTGGGTGAGCTCGGCGGCCTGGGGGGAGCTCGGCGGCCTGGGGGAGCTCAGCGGCCTGGGGTGAGCTCGGCGGCCTGGGAGAGCTCGGCGACCTGGGGTGAGCTCGGCGGCCTGGGGTAAGCGCGACGGCCTGGGGTGAGCTCGGCGGCCTGGAGTGAGCTCGGCGGCCAGGGGGGAGCTCGGCGGCCTGGGGTGAGCTCGGCGGCCTGGGGTGAGCTCGGCGGCCTGGGGTGAGCTCGGCGGCCTGGGGTGAGCTCGGCATCCTGGGGGAGCTCGGCGGCCTGGGGTGAGCTCGGCGGCCTGGGGTGAGCTCGGCGGCCTGGGGGAGCTCGGCGGCCTGTGGGCTGGGGCGGCTTGGACGGCTTGACCGACTTCTCAAGAGTGCCTTGGGGAGAGAAATATTTTCTCCCCCTACTAGTATGTTCGACACGTTCACCCAAAATTGGCCCATAGGAGTGCAAAATTCTCAAAAAGCTTAAAAACGTGCATGCCTTGTTTGGGGTCCACTCTTCGCGAATACGGGATTGTACACAATCCCCGCTCTTTTCGAGGTTGGCACAAGCTCGGAAAGAAACATCCAACCCAACGTATTCGCGGAGTGAGCTTGAGCCGAAATGTACCTGGCCCCTCCCAGGAGAGTCAGCCCGTCAAGCCAGCTAATGGGAGCCTGGGTGACGAGACGGCCTCGGGGTAAAAAACACTTGGCCTCCATGAGATTTCAACCTGCCCTGTCAGCTATTGAGAGCCTGACAACGGAATCCATCTCGGAGCTAAAAGGACTTAGCCTCCACAAGAGATCAACCTGCCCTGCCAGCTAGTGAGAGCCTGACAGCGGAATCCATCTCGGAGCTAAAAGGACTTAGCCTCCACGAGAGATCAACCTGCCCTGTCAGCTTGTGAGAGCCTGACAGCGGAATCCATCTCGGAGCTAAAAGGACTTAGCCTCCACGAGAGATCAACCCGCCCTGTCAGCTAGTGAGAGCCTGACAGCGGAATCCATCTCGGAGCTAAAAAGACTTAGCCTCCACGAGAGATCAACCTGCCCTGCCAGCTTGTAAGAGCCTGACAGCGGAATCCATCTCGGAGCTAAAAGGACTTAGCCTCAACGAGAGATCAACCTGCCCTGCCAGCTAGTGAGAGCCTGACAGCGGAATCCATCTCGGAGCTAAAAGGACTTAGCCTCCACGAGAGATCAACCTGCCCTGCCAGCTAGTGAGAGCCTGACAGCGGAATCCATCTCGGAGCTAAAAGGACTTAGCCTCCACGAGTGATCAGCCTGCCCTGTCAGCTAGTGAGAGCCTGACAGCGGAATCCATCTCGGAGCTAAAAGGACTTAGCCTCCACGAGAGATCAACCTGCCATGTCAGCTAGTGAGAGCCTGACAGCGCAATGCATGTCGGAGCTAAAAGGACTTAGCCTCCACGAGAGATCAACCTGCCATGCCAGCTTGTGAGAGCCTGACAGCGGAATCCATCTCGGAGCTAAAAGGACTTAGCCTCCACGAGAGGTCAACATGCCCTGTCAGCTAGTGAGAGCCTGACAGCGGAATCCATCTCGGAGCTAAAAGGACTTAGCCTCCATGAGAGATCAACCTGCTCTGTCAGCTAGTGAGAGCCTGACAGCGGAATCCATCTCGTTGCTAAAAGGACTTAGTCTCCACGAGAGATCAACCTGCCCTGCCAGCTTGTGAGAGCCTGACAGCGGAATCCATCTCGGAGCTAAAAGGACTTAGCCTCCACGAGAGATCAACCTGCCCCGTCAGCTAGTGAGAGCCTGACAGCGGAATCCATCTCGGAGTGAGACCTTTCATGCACCATAAATATTTTTCGGTGGTTTCTACCATTAATCATAGCTGATACAACGCAAGTTAAGTTCATTACAAAGAGATGATTCACTTCTCTCTTACCTCCCTCTTCCCCCGTGAATCATCTGATCCTTCCCCGGTGCCCACATCAACCCTGTCCTCACATCTCTTCTATGCTGCCTCGGGTCGGACTTCTTCAATCCGCACCGGGTCTTGCGCTTGTTGAGGCTGATGAGGTTGCGGTGCTGGAGCTCTTGTCCTTCTCAACTCCAGAAATTCGGGGCAAGTAGATGTTGCGTGACCTTCCTCCTGGTGGAACTCATAGTAGGGTAACTCTACTCTGACTCTTCTCCTTCCCATGCGGTTCCTCCTCTCCCTTCGACCAATTTCCATCGCTTGCTGTGGTGGGGGTAGGAGTTGCCTAGGGGCTTGCCTTTGGAAGTTGAACCTCCCTCGGCCTTCATGAAAATCCCCCCACCTTGGTTGTGACCTCTTCCTGGACCCTGAATGGGTCCTCCCTGCTGCCTCCAACCTGGTTCTGGACCCTCCTGTCCCTGGAACCCCTGAGCTCTCTGCTCCTCTCTCCTTCTTCCTTCCTGATGTCTTGCGCCTCCTTGCTCCTTCGACTCCGCCTCTGTTAGCCTTGCCAACTTTTTGACAAATGACGGGTTGGCCGCCTCCATGGCTATCTCCTCTGCCGCCCTTTCCATCAGCTCTTCGAATGAAAGGGGGGCCTTCCGGGTCAAGCTCATCTTGAAGAAGCCCTCCTTCAGCCCAACGGTGAAGACCATCTGGAGAGCATACCCGGGCATCTCTTGGACCTCCAAGATCTCTTCTTGGAACCTGTCAACGTAGCGGGCCAGCGACTCCTCGACCCCCTGCCTTATCAGGAAGATGGACTCAGGACTCCTCTTCCTCTTCTTGGAGGTGGAGAAGCGAAGCTGGAAGCTCCGAATCAAGTCCTCGAACCCGTAGATCGACCTTGGATGGAGTTGATGGAACCAGTCCCTTGCCTTCTCCTTCAACGTGATCGCAAAGAGGCGACACTTGAAGGCATCTGTCATCGGCCTGATGGAGACCGCATCCTCGAATCATTGCAGGTGCTGGACGGGATCATCCTTCTCGGAATAGTAAGCTATGTCTGGCTCTTTGAACCCCTCGGGAATGGGAGCTGAGATGATCAGCTCGCTGAAGGGTGACCCCCTAAGGGGTGGTCTCGCCACTTCTACTCGCGCGGCCTTCTCGCCTGGGAGGTTGGTACTCGCCGGGATGTAGAACAGCTCCCGGCCGGTGAGGTCTCGCTCGACCCCATCTCCCATCCTCTCCTTCCCTGGCCTTCTTCCTGGTGCACTTCCTTCTCCCCCCACTGGGGTCATCTCGCCTAGACCCCTGGGAGTCGGCTCGTCGAGAGGGGGAGCTAACTCCTGGGGGGTCGGGTTGGAGCTTCCACCCTGAGGAGCAATGCTGCGCAACATCTCCATGATGCCTTGGATGGAGGCCATGAACTCTTGCCTCCCCACAAAGGGTCCTGAGCTGGGGAGCTCGCCGAGATCATCACTACCTCCTCGACCTCCTGTCATGACACTCTCCCGAGATCTTCTGTACTGGTCACTCTCCACGCTCACCGCACCAAAATGTTGAAACCAAAAATTTGGTCTCTGTGGAGTTCGGGGTCCCTAGAAAGGGGTGACCTCACACCTACTGCACCCGGAGGAACGTCACGGACCAAAGATTAAGAAGCTAGAAACTAACCCTCGGCTCTAGCGTGGAGGTCCCACCTCACACCCGGAAGGCTGCTTGAGCACTTCCCCTCCCTAGCCAATGCTCGAACTAGGGTGCCTTGGAGGAGCTCTCTCTACTCTACCAAGAAGAAGCTAAGGAAGGAGGAAGCAAGGAAAAAGTCCCCCTCCAAGGGCACCCAAGGGGGTCTATTTATAGTTTTCTGGGAATGGCCTGCAAATAACCAACCTCCACTGCTCTGAAAATTACTGGAATGCCCCCAGATTGGCCTGCCAACAGTCAAATCCCGCTGTTCTAAACAGCTAAATGCAGTCCTCCAGGGGCAGCCCCTCGAGCCGGGCGAGCAGGCGTCAAGGGGCGAGCTCGGCGGCCTGGGCTGGGTGAGCTCGGGGGCCTGGGGCTGGGTGAGCTCGGCGGCCTGGGGCTGGGTGAGCTCGGCGGCCTGGGGCTGGGTGAGCTCGGCGGCCTGGGGCTGGGTGAGCTCGGCGGCCTGGGGCTGGGTGAGCTCGGCGGCCTGGGGCTGGGTGAGCTCGGCGGCCTGGGGGAGCTCGGGGGACTGGGTGAGCTCGGCGGCCTGGGGAGCTCGGCGGACTGGGTGAGCTCGGCACACTGGGTGAGCTCGACGGCCTGGGGCTGGGTGAGCTCGGTGGCCTGGGGCTGGGTGAGCTCGGCGGACTGGGTGAGCTCGGCGGCCTGGGTGAGCTCGGCGGACTGGGGCTGGGTGAACTCGATGGACTGGGTGAGCTCGGCGGCCTGGGTGATCTCGGCGGACTGGGTGAGCTCAACGACCTGGGGCTGGGTGGACTGGGTGAGCTCGGCAGACTGGGTGAGCTCGGCAGACTGGGGCTGGGTGAGCTCGGCGGCCTGAGGCTGGGTGAGCTCGGCGGACTGGGTGAGCTCGGCGGCCTGGGTGAGCTCGGCGGCCTGGGGCTGGGTGAGCTCGACGGGCTGGGTGAGCTCGGCGTCCTGGGTGAGCTCGGCGGCCTGGGTGAGCTCGGCGAACTGGGTGAGCTCGACGACCTGGGGCTGGGTGAGCTCGGCAGCCTGGGGCTGGGTGAGCTCGGCGGCCTAGGGCTGGGTGAGCTCGGCGGCCTGGGGCTGGGTGAGCTCGACGTCCTGGGTGAGCTCGGCGGACTGGGTGAGCTCGGCGGACTGGGTGAGCTCGGCGGTCTGGGGAGCTCGGCGGACTAGGTGAGCTCGACAGACTGGGTGAGCTCGACGGCCTGGGGCTGGGTGAGCGCGGCGGCCTAGGGGGAGCTCGGCGGCCTGGGGGAGCTCAGCGGCCTGGGGTGAGCTCGGCGGCCTGGGTGAGCTCGGCGGCCTGGGGTGAGCTCGGCAGCCTGGGGTGAGCTCGGCGGCCTGGGGTGAGCTCGGCGGCCAGGGGGAGCTCGGCGGCCTGGGGTGAGCTCGGCGGCCTGGGGTGAGCTCAGCGGCCTGGGGTGAGCTCGGCGGCCTGGGGTGAGCTCGGCGGCCTGGGGTGAGCTCGGCGGCCTGGGGGAGCTTGGCGGCCTGGGGTGAGCTCGGCGGCCTGGGGTGAGCTCGACGGCCTGGGGGAGCTCGGCGGCCTGTGGGCTGGGGCGGCTTGGACGGCTTGACCGACTTCTCAAGAGTGCCTTGGGGGGGAGAAATATTTTCTCCCCCTACTAGTATGTTCTACACGTTCACCCAAAATTGGCCCCTAGGAGTGCAAAATTCTCAAAAAGCTTAAAAATGCGCATGCCTTGTTTGGGGTCCACTCTTCGCGAATACGGGATTGTACAAGTGCAGACTTCGACGCCTAAGCCTAGTTTGGACAGCATCGCAGTTGTGTCTGAGTATCCCGATGTGTTCCCAGATGATCTCCCAGGAGCCCCTCCTCAGCGGGAGATAGACTTTACTATAGAGCTGGTACCGGGTGCCAAACCGGTGTCACGCTCTCCATATCGGATAGCAACAAGAGAGATGGCGGAGTTGAAAGTGCAATTGCAAGAGTTGCTAGAGCAAGGTTATGTGCGTCCAAGTTCGTCGCCTTAGAGCGCACCAGTTCTCTTTGTTAAGAAGAAAGATGGGAGTTTGCGGCTTTGTATCGACTACCGAGGATTGAACAAGCTTACGGAAAAGAATAAGTATCTGATTCCCCGGATTGACGATCTATTTGATCAGTTGGTTGGGTCAATGGTATATTCGAAGTTAGATCTGAAATCTGGATACTACCAGTTGAGGATAAGGGAGAGCGACATCCCAAAGACAGCATTCAGTACGAGGTTTGGGCATTACGAGTTCACGGTCATGCCGTTTGGGTTGACGAATGCGCTATCCGTGTTTATGGATCTGATGAACAGGACGTTCAGAGAGTACCTGAATCATTTCGTGATAGTATTCATCGATGATATCCTGGTGTACTCGCGGTGCAAGTAGGATCACTACAATCATCTACACATGGTGTTGGAGACGTTGAGGAGAAATCAGTTGTATGCTAAGTTCTCCAAGTGTGAATTCTGGTTATCCTCGATAGCGTTCCTTGGTCATGTTGTCAGTGGAGAAGGGATAGCTGTGGATCCGGCGAAGATAGCTGCGATACGGGAGTGACCTGCTTTGATTACAGTGGCAGAGGTCTGGAGTTTTCTGGGGCTTGCTGGCTACTACAGGCGCTTCGTAGAGAACTTCTCGCGGATAGCGCTACCACTCACGACGTTGACTAGGAAGGATCAGAAGTTCGTGTGGTCTCCGGAGTGCGAACATGCATTTGAAGAGTTGAAGAGGCGGTTGACCACGACGCCTATTTTATGTTCGCCAAGTGGAACCGAAGGGTTCGAGATTTATAGTGATGCTTCGGGCAGTGGTTTGGGTTGTGTTCTGCTACAGCATGGGAAGTCCCCGTACGACCCAACTTATGTAACACCTCCCCTGTAATGACCGTATAATATGGGTCTGGCCGGGGCCCCACAACATACGAACGCTACAGCTTTAGTATTAAAAGTTGATATAGCTACCCACACTCAAAACACTTTGCACAACACAGCGGAAACACACGCAAGACAAGAAGTTATCCACTACAGGAAGAGTAAAACAAATGGCCTTATGACCTTACAACAAGTGTCCAAAATCAAACAATACAACAGTCATGAATGTGCTTAGCACTCCTAGTCTACCTCGGCATGCAAGCCGGACAACATGAGTCTCAAACATACAACATCATATAAGTAGAGCTACAAAAAGAAAAGCACTTCATGAGGCTTGGGCCTTTCTGGCCGGCGAACTAACTCATGCATGCGATCCTTCCCCTGTAAAATTTATTAGTAATGTGGGTCAGCAAAGGCTGACCTCAAACTATGTAACAACACATCTCCTCCCGGCCGCCCCTAACGGACCCCGGGGTACCCCTCCAACCTGCAAGTTAGCACTTCATATGCAAAAATCATAAGCAAGAAAAGCAACTACTAAAACAGGCTTGGATGTCACACGCATCATACATGTTCTCTACGGGTTGAGAATATAACAAAACGGGCCTACTTATGCAATCATGTATGCAATAACCCGGGATACACCCAAGGCACCCTAACTCGTATGCATCTAGCACATCATCATATCATATGGGTACTCATCGATTCCCCATTGGCATAAAGCCGCACACAAAGGGGTGACATCATTCCCCCCCAACGGCTCACAGACCGCCTCATGGAACTCTCGTCAAGGCCCCACCCGCTCAAGGTCTTAGACCCGGGCTTGCCTACAAGCTCTGACGTCTCATGTCAGGGTTCCAACAACCACACAAAACTGACCGATTCTAAGAAGCCTTGCCGGACCCCACCCGCTCATGGCCTCATTGCCCGGGCTTGCCCCCATGCTTGGCATTCTCGTCAGTCTCAGAAGGGGACTAGTCTCGCCGGGACACTCTCCGCACATGACGTGAACGTCACGGGATAGCCAGCCGATCACGGAGACATAGCAACGCCTTGGCGCATCACAAACCAAGACAATTCCACCATAGTCCCTCATTTGTACTGCAACGTTCCCGCGCACCAAGGAAACCATCTCCAACTCATGCGGAGCTAACCTTGTCCACCAAGGAAAACATCTACCGCCACGAGGAGCTAACCTTGTCCGGTTCCGACTACATGTACTCACTCGAGAAAAAGGGGGAAAAACATCACCACATCACAAACGGCGTCTTGCCGCAACAGAATCTCTACGAATCCTTAACGTTCGTAAGCAACATCACCGAGTCGGACTAACGGTCGCGACTACAGCTTCACCCACCATGCCTAATCCACTAACGGAGCGGATCTCTAATGCAAAATATGTCGGGGACGGACTCAATCAACCCGGAGGTTCCTATTGAACCTTGGCGACCCAAAACCCCTCTCATTTGAGAGTTTGGTGCACAAGAACTTAAAAATAAAAAATGATGTTAAAGACATGCATCCTAAGACCGAGAGGAGACGTGTCGTTACCTTCCGACTCCTCTTCCTTGCCATGGCAAAATATCCGGATGAAAACCTTCGCAAAGATCTAGCCTCCACGGATCCGGACTCGACTCGCGATTTGGAGCACCAAAGCTTCTCCTACAGCCTAAACCCTCCTTCACCTTCTTCCTTGCTCTCCCTTCTCTCTAGAAATTAGTAAGAGAAAAGCTTGAAGAAGAATGAGGGTTTCCAACCCTATCCTCGGACTTAACTCCCCAAGAACCGTCCTAAACCGTCAGATCCTAAAATCAGGAAAAGAATGGCCACGATCCGCCTGAAAAATAAAATACCTGGGCCGAACACGGCCTGACACACGCCCGTGTCCAGGGCCGTGTGCCTCATTCGCCGTCTCAAATCGACCCACCTGGAACAGCACACGGGCATCCGACACGCCCGTGTTCGATCTGACACGCCCGTGTCCCCAATGACACGGTCGTGTGGCCAGCCGTGTGCCTCCATTGACACGGCCCCGAAAACATCCCGAGAGGTGACACGGCCTGGGACACGCCCGTGTCCCATGTCGTGTGCCAAGTATCGACACTCGTCGACAGCCTTTGTGTTTACACCGCGGAAAAATGTGGAGCGAAGATCGTCGACCAAGCGGGACACGCCCTGTGACACGCCCGTGTCACAGGCCGTGTGCCCTAGTCTCGACACTCGACACTCGTCGAGTGAACATCGTCGACAGATCCACACGGCCTTGGACACGCCCGTGTCCTAGGCCGTGTGCCTCGTCTCGACACAAAGTCGAGTGAAAATGTCGACACCCCTGGCCGAGTGTCGACACGGGCTCGACACGCCCTGCGACACGCCCGTGTCGCAGGCTGTGTACCCTCACTCGACACTTCGTCGAGCGCAAAGTGTCGACCACGCGGCCAAGTCGTCGACACGGCCTGACACGGCCTGGGACACGCCAGTGTCTGCCCCCTGCCAGAAACCAAAAAAAATGTCCAGAAACATAAATCGACCCCTTTCTCCAAATCTGGGGTGTTACAACTCTCCCCCCCCCCCCCCCTTAACAGAATTTCGTCCCGAAATTACAAAACATAAGGAACAAAAAAAATCTTAAATTGTACCTGAAATGAAGAGTTCTGGATACTCTTCTAGCATGGCTTGCTCTCGCTCCCAAGAGAGCTCCTCACGACCGCAGTTGTCCCAGCGGACTTTCATGAGTTTAACCTCTTTATTCCGCAACTGCCGAGTCTCCGAATCCTCTATAGCAATCAGACGGACTCGCGTCCTCAAGTCTTCCTCAATTGGCACCGATGCCGGCTCGATCACCACACTAGCCTCCACCAAGGCTTTCCTCAAGACGGAGACATGGAAAACGTCATGCAATCCACTCAGCTCCGCGGACAACGCCAACCGATAGGCTGCTTCTCCCACTCGTTCAACAACTTCAAAAGGCCCCAAAAACCTCAGACTCAACTTTTTGAGTCGGCGAATCCGTGAGACGCCTTTGAACTGTTTGATCTTTAAATAGACCCAATCACCTACCGCAAACTCCAACTTCCGGTGACGAGCATTAAAGTATTTTGCTTGCCGGTCCTGCGTCACCTTCATACGCTCTTGAATGGTCCGTACCAACTCACAAGCGTCCACTACCACCTCTTTTCCCAAAATTTTGGTGTCTCCCTCCTCTGCCCAAGACATCGGTGTTCGACACCGTTTCCCATACAAGGCTTCGTATGGCGCCATTTTTATACTCGCTTTGTAACTGTTATTGTACGTGAATTCCACCATGAAGAGGTGATCCTCCCACTTCTTGCCGAAGTCAAGAACGCACATTCTCAGCATATCCTCCATAGTACGGTTTGTTCTTTCAGTTTGCCCATCAGTTTGAGGATGGAACGACGTACTGAACTTTAGCTTCGTGCCCAAACTCTTTTGAACTAGTCTCTAGTCCTTGGACGTAAACTGTCCATCTCGATCGCTAACTATACTCTTTGGAATCCCATACAGTCGCACAATATTGCGAACATACAACTCCACCATCTTCTCCATGTTGTCCTCTTTCCGATTTGGGATGAAGTGGGCCACCTTGGTTAAGCGGTCCACGATCACCCAAATAGCATCATTACCCTGCTGCGATCTAGGCAAACCATGTACAAAGTCCATGGAGATATCATCAAATTTCCATTCAGGGATTGGAAGGGGCTTCAGGAACCCGCCCGGCTTCTGACATTCGGCCTTCACCAAGGCACAAGTTTGGCAACGATTCACGTACAAAGCTACGTCCCGCTTCAGCCCCGACCACCAAAAGGATTTCTTCATATCCAAGTACATCTTTGTACCGCCCGGGTGAATGGAGTACTTTGTGAAGTGAGCCTCAAACATCAACTCCTCACGGAGTTTGCCGAACTGCGGTATACAAACCCTTCTGTTCTTCCTCAGAATCCCATCAATAATCTCCCAGGTGCTACTCTCGCCCGCTTGAGCCTCCAACACAAATGGTTGAAACTCCACATCCAACCGAGTCGCTTCCCGAATGCGATCGGTCAAGTCGTTCTGCACTTCGATCCAGTTCAACCGAGTCACGCTGGACTCGCCTCTCGCAACACATTCCAAACCAAGGGACTCCCATTCCCGTACCAGCCGCTCATCATGAGCTTCGATCCAATTTCCTTGCCCCGAGTACTTTCTACTCAAGGCATCCGCCACCACATTGGCTTTACCTGGCGTATACTGAATCGCCACTTCATAGTCTCCAAGAAACTCAACCCACCTGCGTTGCCGCATGTTCAAGTCCTTTTGATCCAAGAGATACTTCAGGCTTTTGTGATCCGTGAAGATCTCCACCTTTGCACCATATACATAATGTCGTCATATTTTCAACGCAAAAATTACCGCCGCCAACTCCAAGTCATGGACGGGGTAATTCCTCTCATGAGGCTTCAGTTGTCTAGATCCAAAAGCTATCACCTTGCCATGTTGCACCAAAACGCAACCCAAACCGCATCCCGATGCGTCACTGAAAATCTGAAATCCCTCGGTCCCTTGCGGTAGACTTAGGATTGGAGCCATCATCAGTCTCTCTTTCAGTGCTTCAAATGCTTGACTGCACTCTTGAGTCCACACAAACTTATGATCTTTACGAGTGAGTGAGGTGAGGGGTAGAGTTATCCGCGAAAAATTCTCCACAAACCTCCTGTAATACCCGGCTAGTCCAAGAAAACTTCGGACATCCGCCACGGTCCTCAAAACCGGCCAATCTCTAATGGCTTCTACCTTTGTTGGATCCACTGCCACCCCATCCCCACTAATCACATGGCCCAAAAATGCCACCTTCTCTAACCAGAACTCGCACTTGGAGAATTTTGCATACAACTGATTCTCCCTCAACACTTGCAAGACCACTCTCAAGTGGGTCTCATGCTCCACTTCCGATTTGGAATACACCAAGATGTCATCAATGAAGACAACCACAAAAGAATCCAAGTATTCCCGAAATACCTGATTCATAAGATCCATGAACACAGATGGTGCGTTCGTCAGCCCGAACGGCATCACCGTAAACTCAAAGTGTCCATACCTTGTACCAAAGGCAGTCTTGGGTATGTCCTCATCCCGAATTCGCAGCTGATAATAGCCTGACTTCAAGTCCAATTTTGAATACACCACTGACCCTACCAACTGGTCGAACAAGTCGTCTATCCGAGTAATCAGATACTTATTCTTGACGGTCAGTTTATTCAGCTCCTGGTAGTCAATGCACAGTCGCATGCTACCGTCTTTCTTCTTTACAAACAACACCGGCGCACTCCACGACGAAGAACTGGGTCTGATATACCCTTGCTCCGACAATTCCTGTAACTGTACTTTAAGTTCTGCCAACTCTTTTGGTGTCATCCTAAACGGAGGACGTGACACCGGCCTAGCCTCCGGAACTAACTCGATCGAGAAATCGATCTCCCTCCGAGGAGGTGCTCCAGGAAGTTCATCCGAAAACACATCCTTGAACTCTGCCACAACGGGCACTTCCTCAACAGTCAGCTGGGAGAGACGAACCTCCAATAACGCTACAAGCGCTACACCACCCTGGTTAACCACCCGCATCAACTGCATGGCCGAAATCAGGGAACAGGCCACTGCACAAAAGCCCTCAAATTTGACCTCCGCCTGCCCTTTGATCTTTAGGGTCACTACCTTAGATAGGCAATCAATACTGGCGCGCTGCTCTGCAAGCCAGTCCATGCCCAAAATGACATCGAACTCAACCAATGGTAAAATCGCTGCTACCAAAACGAAGTCAACTCCGTCTAGCTCCCAACAGATGTGCCCTTTGGCCCCAGTGGTCATGGATGACCCATTGGGCATGCGCACTTTCAACTCCGCATCCGCCGAGAAAGACTCAACTCCTATTCTACGGATGAAGCTCTCCGCAAGAAAGGAGTGCGATGCTCCCGTATCGAACAATACCCTAGCGGGGTATCCAGAAACTAACATGAAGCCTACAATATAGACATCACACAAAAGTCTAAAAGTATGAAGCACAAAATTTAAACTTAAATTTTCTTCGTACCTGTCACCATATCGGTCTGGCGGATCGCTTCTTGCTGTCCAAGGTTGTAAGCCCTTGGTTGCACCGGTTGGAACCGAGAAGCGCTCGACTTCGTCATCTTCCCTTTCTCTACAGCACTGGGGCCGGAGCGCACAGTCTGCTCCTGCCTTGTCTCTTGCCCCGCTCCTCCTTGGAGACAAACACGAGCTATGTGCCCCACCTTACCGTAGTTGTAACACGTCGGCGGTCCCCTAGAGTGAGAACCTCCAGGCGTCCAATTGCTCTTCTCATAGGATCTGGAAATGTGAGGCTTCTTCCTCCACCTACTCCCTTCAGACTTTCCATGAGATTGGGAAGGCTTCCCTTCCCCTTGCTTGGGAGTAAAATCCTTATGGCGTTGGGTTCGCTCCAAATCACTTTCTAAAATCCTGGCAGCCTCAACTAGTTCATTGAATCTCGCTCTCTTCATGGAGATGAGGGGTTGTCTCAAGTTCCCCCTCAGCCCCTGGTAGAAGAGGTTATCCCTTTCTACATCATCTGCCATCGTCGTTCCCGCGTAACGACCCAAACGGGTGAACTCCTGCACATACTCATCCACTGTCTTGTCTCGCTGCATTAAATGCAAAAACTGCCTCTGAAGGGCCAATCATGTAGAAACTAGAATATACCTCTTTAGAAAAGCATCCCCAAACTCTTCCACCAACGGGGTGCGTCCAGGGAACTGGCGGCCGCTATGGCTCACCCACCACAACTTGGCGTCTCCTTCCAACATGAAAGCCGCATACTCAGCTTTCTTTTCTTCTGGCGTCTCTGCCTCCCTCATAAGCTCTTGAATGCGAACCCATCAATCCTCCGCATCCGTTGGCGTACCAACTCCCTTGAATGACGGGGGATGGAAGCTCAGGAAATACTTCAAGAGCCAATCTCTGTGTCCGACAACTACCCTCTCCGCCAAAGGCTCCACTCGCCTGGCTTCTCCTCCTAGCATAGCCGTCGCCGTATCCGGTGTAGCAGGGGTTGCTACTTGAGCTGCTGCTGCAGCTTGGGCTGCTACCATCGCTTCTGCAAGCATGCGGCAGAAGTCGGCCGGGTTAACACCCGTGCCCAAAAGACCTGGAGCAGTAGCACTGCTCGCCGAAAGCTCTTCTCTAGCTCTCGACGTACCCGCCTCGTTGCTTGCACTTTTCAAGAAAACAAGAAACAAGGAATCAGTCTCAACTCTCAAGACTTAAACGTAAGGACACTCATGGTCCCGCATTACTCTTATGTGGATAACTTCTCTACACACTGACCTTGAAACTAACCTGGCTCTGATACCAAATTGTAACACTTCCTCTGTAATGACCGTATAATATGGGTTCGGCCGGGGCCCCACAACATACGGACGTCACAGCTTTAGTATTAAAAGTTGATATAGCTACCCACACTCAAAACACTTTGTACAACACAGCGGAAACACAAACAAGACAAGAAGTTTTCCACTACAAGAAGAGTAAAACAAATGGCCTTATGACCTTACAACAAGTGTCCAAAATCAAACAATACAACAGTCATGAATGTGCTTAGCACTCCTAGTCTACCTCGGCATGCAAGCCGGACAACATGAGTCTCAAACATACAACATCATATAAGTAGAGCTACAAAAATAAAAGCACTTCATGAGGCTTGGGCCTTTCTGGCCGGCGAGCTAACTCCTGCATGCGATCCTTGCCCTGTAAAATTTATTAGTAACGTGGGTCAGCAAAGGCTGACCTCAAACTGTGTAACAACACATCTCCTCCCGGCCGTCCATAACGGACCCCGAGGTACCCCTCCAATCTGCAAGTTAGCACTTCATATGCAAAAATCATAAGCAAGAAAAGCAACTACTAAAACAGACTTGGATGTCACACGCATCATACATGTTCTCTACGGGTTGAGAATATAACAAAAAGGGCCTACTTATGCAATCATGTATGCAATAACCCGGGATTCACCCAAGGCACCCTAACTCGTATGCATCTATCACATCATCACATAATATGGGTACTCATCGATTCCCCATTGGCATAAAGCCGCACACAAAGGGGTGACATCATTCCCCCCCAACGGCTCACAGGCCGCCTCATGGAACTCTCGTCAAGGCCCCACCCGCTCAAGGTCTTAGACCCGGGCTTGCCTATAAGCTCTGACGTCTCATGTCAGGGTTCCAACAACCACACAAAACTGACTGATTCTAAGAAGGCTTGTCGGACCCCACCCGCTCATGGCCTCATTGCCCGGGCTTGCCCCCATGCTTGGCATTCTCGTCAGTCTCACAAAAGGGGACTAGTCTCATCGGGACACTCTCCGTACATGACGTGAATGTCACGGGATAGCCAGCTGACCACGGAGACATAGCCACGCCTTGGCACATCACAAACCAAGACAATTCCACCCTAGTCCCTCATTTGTACTGCAGCGTTCCCGCACACCAAGGAAACCATCTCCAACTCATGCGGAGCTACCCTTGTCCACCAAGGAAAACATCTACCGCCACGAGGAGCTAACCTTGTTCGGTTCCGACTACATGTACTCACTCGAGAAAAAGGGGGAAAAACATCACCACATCACAAACGGCGTCTTGCCGCAACGGAATCTCTACGAATCCTTAACGTTCGTATGCAACATCACCGAGTCGGACTAACGGTCGTGACTATGGCTTCACCCACCATGCCTAATCCACTAACAGAGCGGATCTCTAATGCAAAATATGTCAGGGACGGACTCAATCAACCCGGAGGTTCCTCTTGAACCTTGGCGACCCAAAACCCCTCTCATTTGAGAGTTTGGTGCCCAAGAACTAGAAGAGAAAAAATGATGCTAAAGATATGCATCCTAAGACCGAGAGGAGATGTGTCGTTACCTTCCGACTCCTCTTCCTTGCCATGGCAAAATATCCGGATGAAAACCTTCGCAAAGATCTAGCCTCCAAGGATCCGGACTCGGCTCGCGATTTGGAGCACTGAAGCTTCTCCTACAGCCCAAACCCTCCTTCACCTTCTTCCTTGCTCTCCCTTCTCTCTAGAAATTAGTAAGAGAAAAACTTGAAGAAGAATGAGGGTTTCCAACCCTATCCTCGGACTTAACTCCCCAAGAACCATCCTAAACCGTCAGATCCTAAAATCAGGAAACGAATGGCCACGATCCGCCTGAAAAATAAAATACCTGGGCCGAACACGGCCTGGCACACGCCCGTGTCCAGGGCTGTGTGCCTCATTCGCCGTCTCAAATCGACGCACCTGGAACAGCACACGGGCATCCGACATGCCCGTGTTCGATCCTACACGCTCGTGTCCCCAATGACACGGCCGTGTGGCCGGCCGTGTGCCTCCATTGACACGGCCCCGAAAACATCCCGAGAGGTGACACGGCCTGGGACACGCCCGTGTCCCAAGCTGTGTGCCAAGTCTCGACACTCGTCAACAGCCTTTGTGTAACATCCCGCCTTTTATTGGGCCACCAGAGCCTTAGTGGGCCCAATAAAAGTGGCCCGAACCCTACCCATGACCCGGTGGGAAATAACCCTAGGCGGGAAATCGAGCTAGAGAACTCCGAATTGAGTTCTGTAAGTTCCTGTGGCCTCGTATAGTCAATACGAGCGCATCGGAACTCGTTCAGTTGGACTCCGAGGTCTAACGACAATTTTACACATTTTGACCATTTTAGCACGCTGCGACGCGCAAATTTCGGACTTTCGTCAAACGGACTCCGATTCAACCCCAGTCAGTGGCGTTAGACTCGCATGGTCAATACGAAGTCAACGGAAGTCGTCCCGGTCAATTTCGATGACGATTGGTCAACCCGTGGTCAAATCAAGCATAGTTGTGCACCAAAAAGCGTGCGCACACCAATTATGACACGACACCCGAACTTTGACCCGACCCCGACGACTTGGAGCCACTTTGACTTTGACCAGCAAGGGGGACCCACCCTAGGGTTGACTTGGTCAAACCCTCCAAAAAATCCATTTTTTTGGATTTTTCTCCAAGTGAGGGGCCCACCTCCTCTCCAAAGGAGGATGGCCCATGCCCCCCTAACCCTTCTTGGCCCCCCCAAACCAGCAAGCTCCTTGTTAGCTCAAATGGAGGCCCACCCACTTCTCTCTCTCCCTCTCTCTCTCTTTCCCACTTATAGGCCCAAGCCCATAAAGGGCCCATTCATTTTCCCCACATGGGGGAAAATGGGAGACCTCCAGCTGTCCTTGGACAGCTGGAGGGTGGGATTAATCCCTCCCTAAGGAGGGATTAGTCCCACACCACCCAAAGGGAGGAAGCTCCCCCTCCCCCTCCCTATAAAAGGACCCCAACCCCCTCACCTTCCCTGACAGCTCTCATATCAACCCCCTCCCCCTGCTTTCCCCTCTGCCGGAGCTCAGGTGGCCGGAAAAAGCCAAGCCGGAGCTCCTCCTCCCCTCCTCCACCACCTTGAGCCATGTCCGACCAAGCCGGCCCCTCCCGAGCCCACCAAACTCAGGTGGAACCCTCTCTTCCTCCCCCTCCCCATTTCTGACGTCGTGCATGGCGCTTCTGGCGGCCGGAGCGCCGCCGCCGTCCCCCCCTCCTCTCCCGTTCATTTAAAAAAAAATGCTCCGGCGATGGCCGGCGGCGGCAGGCCGCCGGACCACCGCCGGAGGGAGCGCCCACCACCGGCGGGTTGGCCGGTGGTGGAGCCACGGCCGGCCGGCGGCCGGCCGGCGGCGGAGAAGCCCCGGATGGGCTGCGGGTTCGTAACAGCGGGGGGAAAGATGATGAACAGTGAAACTTTTATATATATACATATAATAATATATTATATATTATTATATTATTTTAATATTATAAAAATGGGTTTGATTTTTAAGAGACTAAAATAGGCTCCTCGGGAGAAAGTTGTGAACATGAAAAATGTTCCCCTTTTTGAGGGCTTCCTTCACAAAACTTTGAGAATTTTTGGTGTTGATTTGGTATTTTTAAAAGCCCAATTAAATTTTATTTGGCCAAATTAAAGGGCCAAAACTCTTTGAAAAATTATGAAAATTGTTCTATGCTCATTTTATATCCATATAAGGGGTGTATCAAAATTGGAGCTCATGGGGATAAGTTTTAATATTTTTCCCAAAATATGGAAGTTTAGGACCGCGCTCGATATTATTACGCTCGTTTTCTTCGAAAATGAAAATTGGAGCGCGCGACTATCCTCTCTAATTTGAATAAGTTTCATATCGACGAGAGTGGCCGAGGCAAGTGACCAAGCTCCGGGTGTTTCGAGATTTCATGAAAACTATCGAGCGCCTCGACTCTCGGGCGATTTGGGCATGCTCGGAAGATGAGAGCACGAGTGGTGAGTTATGAATTATTCTTGACGAATAATGAAAGTATAACTCCTAATAAGCCCCAATCCGATTAAGTCGTGGTTAATAAGGCACAACCAACTCATAATCGGATCTTAATAAAGGTGTAACCCAAGGAAACCCTATTAAAAACTGGGATGGAACTGAAAAATCTCTCCTGAGAACGGAGATGGAACTGAAGCCTCCTGTATGGAGTGATTGGACTACTAACCATTTTCTTTATGATTATTCCAGTTTTGCACTGGTCAGTTCCTTTATTCTTTTCAGTTCAGTACTACTCCAGTCTCGTACTGGTCAAGCTTATTTCAGTACTTTCATTTCAGTACTACTCCAGACTCGTACTGGTCAAGCTTATTTCAGTACTTTCATTTCAGTACTACTCCAGTCTCGTACTGGTCAAGCTTATTTCAGTACTTTCATTTCAGTACTACTCCAGTCTCGTACTGGTCAAGCTTATTTCAGTACTACTCCAGTCTTGTACTGGTCACATTTCTTTCCAGCACTTTAAATAAGCAGCATAACCACCGCACTTGATCTTATCGCAATTTACTTTTATATTTCCGGGTCCTGCTCTGACGAGCAGTTGTTGTTTAGGTTGAGCCTTAGTTGGGGATAACCGGAGTTGAGGTAGTCCTCCAGGTCTAGCCCCAAATAAAGCGCTCCCACGCTCCTTGTCGAAAGTAGAGCAAAGTGCCGATGCCCGAAGTGTAAGCCTAGTAAGGCAGGCCGTCGTAGACCCGATGTTATATTGTTTGCAATTGTTTGATTGATTGTAAATTGCTTGCGGTGAAATGGTGGCGGGTCAGTCCCTTCCGCAGACCGTTCGTACCGGTGCGGCAAGGTTGACGACTCAAGGCGACAGGGAGATGAGTATCACGGGTGACCGGCCGTTATATTCCCCGTCGGGTTTTCCTCCGCTGGTCGGCCAAAATGATTTGCCGGATGTCGCTCACATCCAAGAGTACACAAGGTTGTACGTGAGGGCCTGGGGTTGTGCGGTACGATCACCCCCAGAAGTGGCAGGACTGGCCACTGTCACCGACGGCCACATCGGTGAGGCCCGCGGGGCTCGCTACCCTGCTGGAACAGAAGCGGTCCAAACTATGTCGACATAGGGTTTGTGTGCGCGGCTATGAATGCATGCGGTTTGTGTGCGCGGCTATGAATGCCTGCGGTTTGTGTGCGCGGCTATGAATGCCTGCGGTTTGTGTGCGCGGCTGTGAATGCCTGCGATAGAATTCAAGATATGAAAACCTGTTGTGTTGATGAGCTAGTAGAGCCTTGCTATAACCGTTTTATGTTATTGCTGCTTTTTCCGGTTATACTGCACTCTTTTATAATTGCTCCTAGTTGTTCATATATGAAATGTTGTGATAACCCTCTCTTGCTTCGGCTATTTACTTTTGTTGGGTGGGTGCGTGCTCGTCCCCAGGATGTGGATCCGGGGAGGAGATTTGTTTCCACTTAGCTCTGTGACTAACTGTTATTTGATTAACCATTCACAGGAGGTGGAGCACCGTAGTGACCCGCTGCCGCAGGAGATTACGCCAGCAGCTAGGTCTACTCGAGCAGATGCACCCCCGCCGTCTCCGGTGTTTAGAGACGTGAGTACCGTCGAGCAGTTTAGAAGAGAGAGTGTGTGAGAGACTTATGTAGTACATGTATAGCCCACGGGCTTTTATAAACGAATAAGGCTTCGGCCCTAGAACCTCTATATTAATATGATATGTAGTGGTTTCCTGTTAATGCTTCTGCTATATTCTGATGGGTTGTGAATGTTATGATTCGAACCACTCAAGACGGCCATCTAGTGCTTGAATAGGGTGGATTGTTTCCCCTACGAGCCCTGGGTAGACGTCTTGGGCCAGTAGTACCCCTCCGGCCCGACCCGGGCAAAAGGTTGGGGGGGGGGGTACTACAAATGGATCAGAGCGATCACGATTCGTCCTTGTGGAGCAGTCTCAGGATCCCTCCGTCCCTCGCTTCGTTCTAGGTTCGGGACGAACCTTGCAGTGGAAGCCTGGTGGACCCTAGTGTAGAGGCTTAGGGATTCTAGACTGTGCGTTAGTACGCCCATACACCATTGTTTTCCGCTTGGGTTGTCGCTTTTGCAAATTCCCTTACTTTTGCAAAATACTGACACTCTTTCATGTTACTTCTCCAGATACCGGAATATAGTAACGGGGGATCCTCGTCTAGAGGATACGTTCTAGCCACCCCACCACCAGACCCGGTTGCTCCCGCAGCCGTACCGTTTGCCGAGTCAGATATAGGGCAGACACTGACGGATATACTAGCGACTTTCCGAGATGCCCTGGCACAGCCACCGCGGGAGATGACCGCACCCACAGATCTACTGACGACTTTTCGAGGACTGAGGCCTCCCCCTTTCAGGGGTACAGAGACGGCCATTCAGGTAGAGGAGTGGGTGGAGCGAGTGGAGGAGCTGTTGGTAGGGATGATGTGCCCAGCTGTGGCAGCAGTCTCTTTGGTGGTGAACCTCTTGGAGGGATATGCGAGGGATTGGTGGAGAGCGTCTAGTCACTCTACCTTCCGAGGTCGGCCGATGAGCACGATCCTTTGGGGGGAGTTCTCTGTGGCTCTGCTAGAATTTTTCATCACAAATGCAGACCGAGCCGCGCTGCAAGAGAGGTTCCTGCTCATTCGACAGGGCAACCGCACTGTGGCAGAGTATGAGAGAGAGTTCATACACCTGGAACGCTTCGCCGGGAACCTGGCTGCCTCCGACAGGGATAGGGCTTCTCGGTTCTACCGTGGACTACGAGACGACCTGAGGCAGTCCTTGATTATGCTCTCTCAGGCCACCTTCCACACCATAGCCACCCATGCGGCAGCTCTAGAGTTGGACCAGCAGATGGTGGCTCAGCGACGCAGAGGTCAAGTAGAGCTTCCTCGAGACCAGAGGCGAGACGTTGGAGTCGCTCCCCATAGACAGGATAGAGAGAGCAGACAGCGACGCCGCAGGCTGCCTTATAGGCGCCCACCAGCACCCCCAGCACCCCCAGCTGCACAGCAAGACAGTAGACCAGCTCCAGCTCCACAGCCCCCACTAGTGGCCCGACGAGATGTTCCCTTCGCAGGGAACTGCTTCTTGTGTCAGCAGCCGGGACATATGAGGGCCTTCTGCCCTCAGGCGATAGGGAGACCAGGACTAGGAGCAGTCCAGGGTGGACAGCCGACACGGGGACAGGGTCAAAGAGGCCGTAGAGGCCGAGCTGGCAGGAGAGGCCAGCAGGGCCGAGCAGCTCCCCAGGAGGCCTATGCACTGGACCTACAGCATGGACCAGCCCCTGACGTAGTCATAGGTATATATCTTAGGCGATAGAAGATATCAGATCTTCCACTATTGTTGTATATTTCATATATATATGTATATGTATATTAGTTGGATGACATATATCTATATGTTTTCCTATGACGTCGGGAATCTTGTTGGTAGAAGGTCACCCTGCCAAAACCCTTTTTGACACATGAGCGACTCATTCTTTCGTCTCCCACGATTTCATCGCAACAAAGGGAAATGTTATTCGCTCAACCGGACTGTCTATACGAATCCGTTTACCAGACGGGTCGGATATGACATCCACCGAAAAGTGTTCGTTCCAGGCTACGCTGGGAGAGGTAGAGTTTGAAATCTACGCAACCATCCTAGCTTTAACTGGGTTTGACATAATTCTGGGAATGGACTGGCTGGCCGAGCACCAAGCCCAGATAAACTGTTCCACGCGAGAAGTCCGGCTACAGAATCCAAATGGCCAGAGCGTCGCGTTGACAGGTGTGCCATCTGTCTCTCGTATTATCTTGACTTCTACACAGATGGTGAAGTCAGTCTGTCAGAAGGATGAAGTATTCCTTATTTATTTCGAGATGGAAGATAAGACCCAGGTGCTCGCCAAGGTCCCAGTAGTCCGAGACTTTCCAGATATCTTCCCTGAGTCCCTCCCGGGATTGCCACCTCAGCGAGAGGTCGACTTCCAGATCGAGCTCGTGTCCGGAGCACGGCCAGTATCGCGAGCCCCCTACCGGATGGCCCCAAGGGAGCTGACTGAACTAAAGATCCAGCTACAAGAACTAATAGATGCTGGATTCGTCCGTCCAAGTTCCTCGCCCTGGGGAGCCCCGGTACTTTTCGTGAAGTAGAAGGACGGGACTCTGTGACTGTGCATCGACTATAGTGAGCTAAATAAGCTTACTGTACGCAACACGTATCCCCTTCCTAGGATCGACGAACTGTTCGATCAGTTACAAGGTGCTTCGGTATTCTCCAAAATGGACCTGAGGTCCGGCTATTATCAGCTTCGGATCCGAGAGGAAGATATTCCTAAGACTGCCTTCAGCTCCCGATACGGTCTTTACGAGTTCCTAGTGATGCCCTTCGGGCTCACTAACGCTCCCTCCGCCTTCATGGCCCTGATGAATAGAGTCTTCGAACCCTTCTTGGATCACTTTGTCATCGTCTTTATAGACGATATCCTAATCTACTCGAAGACCAAGACGGATCATACCCGGCACCTGCAGATGGTTCTATTAAAGCTCCGGGAGCACTCTCTCTTCGCCAAATTCAGTAAGTGCGAATTTTGGCTAGAAGAAGTTGGATTCTTGGGCCACACGATAAACAAGGAAGGAGTGGCAGTGGACCAAGCCAAGATCCAGGCAGTACAAAATTGGCCGCCACTCAGGACGGCTGCGGATATCCGGAGTTTCCTCGGCCTTGCCGGATACTACAGGAAGTTTGTCGAGGGATTTTCCAAGATTGCCCTACCCCTGACTGCTCTCACCAAGAAGGACGCCGTATTTCGATGGACGCCGGAGTGCGAGGCTGCGTTCATCGAACTGAAGAAGCGTCTGACTTCCGCGCCAATCCTTACGATTCCTTCAGGGACCGAGGGATTTCAAATCTACACTGATGCCTCCCTGAAAGGATTGAGAGCAGTCCCAATGCATCATGGTAAGGTAGTGGCCTACGCTTCGCGGCAATTAAAGCCGCATGAATTAAACTACGCAGCACACGATTTAGAGTTGGGCGCCGTCATCTTAGCCCTTAAAATATGGAGGCATTATCTGTACGGAGTAAAATGTGAGATCTTCTCCGACCACAAGAGCCTCAAGTATATTTTCACGCAGAAAGAGCTGAATCTCCGGCAGCGCCGATGGTTGGAATTCATATGCGATTACGACTTCACTCTCCAATATCACCCCGGGAAGGCTAATAGAGTCGCTGACGCCTTGAGCCGCCAGCCTGTGATAGTCGGGAGTTGGATGGAGCAGATCCCTAAGGAACTTTTCCAGTCTTTGATAGACTTGGAGATTACCCTGGTTGCCCGAAGAGATCCGGAAGAGTACTATTCTCAGCTGTATTGGATGGAGATCCAATACGATATCCGGGACCGGATACGAGAAGCCCAGAAGATCGACCCAGAGGTAATGTCGATCATCCGATCTCTGCAAGGAGGGGCACAGGAGGATTATAACTTGCATGATGGGATTCTACAATTCAAGCATCGCATATTTATTCCCGCTACTGGAGGGATTCGTGGGGAAATTCTACAAGAGGCCCATCAGTCGAGGTACTCGATTCACCCTGGCGTAGTTAAGATGTATGTGGACTTGCGTAGGACCATTTACTGGCCCGGAATGAAGAGAGATGTCACCGACTTCGTGGCCCGGTGCCAGACCTGTCAGAAGGTCAAAGCTGAATGCCGCAGTCCAGGAGGCCTATTGCAGCCCCTACCGATACCAGAATGGAAGTTCGAAGACATCTCCATGGACTTCGTCCACGGCCTACCTCGATCCCGTGCTGGGAATGACTCAATATGGGTGGTCGTAGATCGACTCACCAAGGTAGCGCGGTTCATTCCAAACCGACAGGGTGACGGAGCAGATATCCTGGCCAGGATGTTCCTAGAATAAGTGGTACGATTTCACGGAGTACCAAAGTCCATCGTGTCTGATCGTGACGGTCGTTTCACATCTAAGGAATGGAGGCGGGTGCAGGCATATTTGGGAACCAAGTTGGCCTTCAGCACTGCCTTCCACCCGCAGACAGACGGACAGACGGAGAGGACGAACCGGACGATGAAGGATCTTCTTCGAATGTGCATAGTGGAGCACAATGAGCCGTGGGAGCAGCTGTTGCCGTTAGTCGAATTTTCGTACAATAACAGCTACCAGGCTAGTATTAAGATGGCTCCGTACGAGGCATTGTATGGAAGGCGTTGCCGAACACCGTTGACTTGGGCTCAGGAAGAGGACCCGGAAGCCTTGGGAGTGACTTACATCGATGACACTACGGCAGCGATACAGCTGATTCAGGAGCGAATGCGGGAAGCGCAGAGCCGGCATGCTAAGTACTATGATGCGCGACACCGACCGGTGGAGTTCAGCATGGGGGAAATGGTGTTTCTGAAAATAAAACCCATGCATGGTGTCTCCCGGTTGAGGAAGCAGAAAAAGTTAGATCCCCGCTTCTTGGGCCCCTATCCGGTGATAGAGCGTGTTGGCCCCGTCGCCTATCGTTTAGCCTTACCCCCAGAGTTGGGGAATCTTCATAATGTGTTTCATGTCTCTTCCTTGAGACGAGTCCTCTGACAACCAGAGCAGTACATTCCTACCCCTCCGGCGCAACTACTGTCAGATAGATCCGTCCGGCTCGAACCCGTCAGAGTAATAGATTACAAGGTGAAGACACTACGGAACAAAACCATTCCGATGGTTAAGGTGCTATGGTCAAACTGTGGACGAGAGGAGTTCACGTGGGAACCTGAAGCACTCCTCCGAGAAAAGCACTCAGAGCTCTTTCCCCAGGTATGTTACTTTTTCCCCCTACTTCAAGCAAATTTTCGGGGACGAAAATCCTTTTATTTTTATTGGATTGTAACATCCCGCCTTTTATTGGGCCACCAGAGCCTTAGTGGGCCCAATAAAAGTGGCCCGAACCCTACCCATGACCCGGTGGGAAATAACCCTAGGCGGGAAATCGAGTTAGAGAACTCCGAATTGAGTTCTGTAAGTTCCTGTGGCCTCGTATAGTCAATACGAGCGCATCAGAACTCGTTCAGTTGGACTCCGAGGTCTAACGACAATTTTACACATTTCGACCATTTTAGCACGCTGCGACGCGCAAATTTTGGACTTTCGTCAAACGGACTCCGATTCAACCCCAGTCAGTGGCGTTAGACTCGTGTGGTCAATACGAAGTCAACGGAAGTCGTCCCGGTCAATTTCGATGACGATTGGTCAACCCGTGGTCAAATCAAGCATAGTTGCGCACCAAAAAGCGTGCGCACACCAATTATGACACGACACCCGAACTTTGACCCGACCCCGACAACTTGGAGCCACTTTGACTTTGACCAGCAAGGGGGACCCACCCTAGGGTTGACTTGGTCAAACCCTCCAAAAATCCATTTTTTTGGATTTTTCTCCAAGTGAGGGGCCCACCTCCTCTCCAAAGGAGGATGGACCATGCCTCCCTAACCCTTCTTGCCCCCCCCCCAAACCAGCAAGCTCCTTGTTAGCTCAAATGGAGGCCCACCCACTTCTCTCTCTCCCTCTCTCTCTCTTTCCCACTTATAGGCCCAAGCCCATAAAGGGCCCATTCATTTTTCCCACATGGGAGAAAATGGGAGACCTCCAGCTGTCCTTGGACAGCTGGAGGGTGGGATTAATCCCTCCCTAAGGAGGGATTAGTCCCACACCACCCAAAGGGAGGAAGCTCCCCCTCCCCCTCCCTATAAAAGGACCCCAACCCCCTCACCTTCCCTGACAGCTCTCAGATCAACTCCCTCCCCCTGCTTTCCCCTCTGCCGGAGCTCAGGTGGCCGGAAAAAGCCAAGCCGGAGCTCCTCCTCCCCTCCTCCACCACCTTGAGCCATGTCCGACCAAGCCGGCACCTCCCGAGCCCACTAAACTCAGGTGGAACCCTCTCTTCCTCCCCCTCCCCATTTCTTACGTCGTGCATGGCGCTCCCGGCGGCCGGAGCGCCGCCGCCGTCCCCCCCTCCTCTCCCGTTCATTTAAAAAAAAATGCTCCGGCAATGGCCGGCGGCGGCAGGCCGCCGGACCACCGCCGGAGGGAGCGCCCACCACCGGCGGGTTGGCCGGTGGTGGAGCCACGGCCTGCCGGCGGCCGGCCGGCGGCGGAGAAGCCCCGGATGGGCTGCGGGTTCGTAACAGCGGGGGGAAAGATGATGAACAGTGAAACTTTTATATATATACATATAATAATATATTATATATTATTATATTATTTTAATATTATAAAAATGGGTTTGATTTTTAAGAGACTAAAATAGGCTCCTCGGGAGAAAGTTGTGAACATGAAAAATGTTCCCCTTTTTGAGGGATTCCTTCACAAAACTTTTGAGAATTTTTGGTGTTGATTTGGTATTTTTAAAAGCCCAATTAAATTTTATTTGGTCAAATTAAAGGGCCAAAACTCTTTGAAAAATTATGAAAATTGTTCTATGCTAATTTTATATCCATATAAGGGGTGTATCAAAATTTGAACTCATGGGGATAAGTTTTAATATTTTTCCCAAAATATGGAAGTCTAGGACCGCGCTCGATATTATTACGCTCGTTTTCTTCGAAAATGAAAATTGGAGCGCGCGACTATCCTCTCTAATTTGAATAAGTTTCATATCTACGAGAGTGGCCGAGGCAAGTGATCAAGCTCCGGGTGTTTCAAGATTTCATGAAAACTGTCGAGCGCCTCGACTCTCGGGCGATTTGGGCATGCTCGGAAGATGAGAGCACGAGTGGTGAGTTATGAATTATTCTTGACGAATAATGAAAGTATAACTCCTAATAAGCCCCAATCCGATTAAGCCGTGGTTAATAAGGCGCAACCAACTCATAATCGGATCTTAATAAAGGTGTAACCCAAGGAAACCCTATTAAAAACTGGGATGGAACTGAAAAATCTCTCCTGAGAACGGAGATGGAACTGAAGCCTCCTGTATGGAGTGATTGGACTACTAACCATTTTCTTTATGATTATTCCAGTTTTGCACTGGTCCAGTTCCTTTATTCTTTTCAGTTCAGTACTACTCCAGTCTCGTACTGGTCAAGCTTATTTCAGTACTTTCATTTCAGTACTACTCCAGTCTCGTACTGGTCAAGCTTATTTCAGTACTTTCATTTCAGTACTACTTCAGTCTCGTACTGGTCAAGCTTATTTCAGTACTTTCATTTCAGTACTACTCCAGTCTCGTACTGGTCAAGCTTATTTCAGTACTACTCCAGTCTTGTACTGGTCACATTTCTTTCCAGCACTTTAAATAAGCAGCATAACCACCGCACTTGATCTTATCGCAATTTACTTTTATATTTCCGGGTCCTGCTCTGACGAGCAGTTGTTGTTTAGGTTGAGCCTTAGTTGGGGATAACCGGAGTTGAGGTAGTCCTCCAGGTCTAGCCCCAAATAAAGCGCTCCCACGCTCCTTGTCGAAAGTAGAGCAAAGTGCCGATGCCCGAAGTGTAAGCCTAGTAAGGCAGGCCGTTGTAGACCCGATGTTATATTGTTTGCAATTGTTTGATTGATTGTAAATTGCTTGCGGTGAAATGGTGGCGGGTCAGTCCCTTCCGCAGACCGTTCGTACCGGTGCGGCAAGGTTGACGACTCAAGGCGACAGGGAGATGAGTACCACGGGTGACCGGCCGTTATATTCCCCGTCGGGTTTTCCTCCGCTGGTCGGCCAAAATGATTTGCCGGATGTCGCTCACATCCAAGAGTACACAAGGTTGTACGTGAGGGCCTGGGGTTGTGCGGTACGATCACCCCCAGAAGTGGCAGGACTGGCCACTGTCACCGACGGCCACATCGGTGAGGCCCGCGGGGCTCGCTACCCTGCTGGAACAGAAGCGGTCCAAACTATGTCGACATAGGGTTTGTGTGCGCGGCTATGAATGCCTGCGGTTTGTGTGCGCGGCTATGAATGCCTGCGGTTTGTGTGCGCGGCTATGAATGCCTGCGGTTTGTGTGCGCGGCTGTGAATGCCTGCGATAGAATTCAAGATATGAAAACCTGTTGTGTTGATGAGCTAGTAGAGCCTTGCTATAACCGTTTTATGTTATTGCTGCTTTTTCCGGTTATACTGCACTCTTTTATAATTGCTCCTAGTTGTTCATATATGAAATGTTGTGATAACCCTCTCTTGCTTCGGCTATTTACTTTTGTTGGGTGGGTGCGTGCTCGTCCCCAGGATGTGGATCCGGGGAGGAGATTTGTTTCCACTTAGCTCTGTGACTAACTGTTATTTGATTAACCATTCACAGGAGGTGGAGCACCGTAGTGACCCGCTGCCGCAGGAGATTACGCCAGCAGCTAGGTCTACTCGAGCAGATGCACCCCCGCCGTCTCCGGTGTTTAGAGACGTGAGTACCGCCGAGCAGTTTAGAAGAGAGAGTGTGTGAGAGACTTATGTAGTACATGTATAGCCCACGGGCTTTTATAAACGGATAAGGCTTCGGCCCTAGAACCTCTGTATTAATATGATATGTAGTGGTTTCCTGTTAATGCTTCCGCTATATTCTGATGGGTTGTGAATGTTATGATTCGAACCACTCAAGACGGCCATCTAGTGCTTGAATAGGGTGGATTGTTTCCCCTACGAGCCCTGGGTAGACGTCTTGGGCCAGTAGTACCCCTCCGTCCCGACCCGGGCAAAAGGTTGGGGGGGGGGGGGTACTACACTTTGTGTCGACACCGCGGAAAAACGTCGAGCGAAGATCGTCGACCAAGCGGGACACGCCCTGTGACACGCCCGTGTCACAGGTCGTGTGCCCTAGTCTCGACACTCGACACTCGTCGACTGAACATCGTCGACTGACCCACACGGCCTTGGACACACCCGTGTCCTAGGCCGTGTGCCTCATCTCGACACAAAGTCAAGCGAAAATGTAGACACCCCGGGCCGAGTGTCGACACGGGCTCGACACGCCCTGCGACACGCCCGTGTCGCAGGCCGTGTGCCCTCACTCGACACTTCGTCGAGCGCAAAGTGTCGACCACGCGGCCAAGTCGTCGACACGGCCTGACACGGCCGGGGACACGCCCGTGTCCCGGGCCGTGTGCCCCCTGCCAGAAACCAAAAAAAATGTCCAGAAACATAAATCGACCCCTTTCTCCAAATCTCGGGTGTTACAACTTAACTGCCGAGTTCGCTCATCAAAGGGGGGCTGTGGCCACCAACAACCCGCCTGTGGAGGGAGAGGGGTTGAGGTGCTTGGGCTGCAGCCCGGTAACGGTCCGCCGGAGGCCTAGTGGTGTTGATCCACGGATGGCCCAGGGGACATTACAATAAAAGGGAGAGTGATAGCCTATGGTTCACGACAACTGAAGGTTCATGAGAGGAATTATCCGGTCCACGACTTAGAGTTAGCGGCCGTGATATTTGCTCTAAAGCTTTGGAGGCACTACCTGTACGGTGTGAAGGTCGATATTTACACTGATCATAAGAGCTTGAAGTACCTATTGGACCAAAAGGATCTGAACATGAGGCAGCGAAGGTGGATGGAGTTCTTAGGGGACTACACCTTCAAGATACATTATGTGCCTGGGAAGGGAAATGCAGTGGCGGATGCGTTGAGTCGTAAGATTCCCGCACAAGCCAACTGGTTATCGGTACATGATGAGAGATTGGTCCATGAGTTGGAGGCTTTGGAGATATCTTGCGTCGACAAGCAGTCTAGTGCCGAGGCAAAACTGTTTTGGACAGAGGTACAGTGTGACCTAGCGGATAGAGTTCGGCGGGCTTTGGTTCAGGATAACAGCATGAAACAGATCTTGGAAGAATCTTTGGATGGTTCAAATTCCCAGTTTGATGTTGAGGATGGGTTGCTAAGGAAGGACGGTCGCCTATGCGTTCCTAGTGCGGATAATCTTCGGGAGGAATTGATGTATGAGGCTCATCATACCAAGTACTCAATCCACCCGGGAAGCACGAAGATGTATAGAGACATGAAAACATTATTCTGGTGGCTGAGTTTGAAGAAGGATATAGCACTTCATGTGGCCAAGTGTCGTACTTGTGCATTGGTGAAGGCGGAATGCCAGAAGCCCGGAGGTTTCTTGAAATCCCTTCCTATCCCAGAATGGAAGTTTGACGACATATCTATGGATTTTGTACACGGTTTGCCGAAGTCGCAGAAGGGAAACGACGCCATTTGGGTGGTCGTAGATAGGTTGACAAAGATGCCACACTTTATCCCGGTCAGGAGGAAAGATCCGGTGGAAAAGTTAGTCAAACTCTATGTGGAGAATATTGTTCGATTGCATGGTGTGCCCCGCAGTATTGTTAGTGATCGAGATGGACGCTTCACGTCGAATGACTGTAGGTTGGTGCATAGTCTGTTGGGTACTAAGCTAAAGTTCAGTACAGCTTTTCACCCGCAGACGGATGGCCAAACCGAGAGGGTCAATCGGACGATGGAAGACATGCTTCGCATGTGCGTCCTAGATTTTGGAAAGCAGTGGGAATATCACCTGTACATGGTGGAGTTTGCGTACAACAACAGCTTTCAGGCAAGTATTGGAATGACGCCTTTCGAAGCCTTGTACGGGAGGAAGTGTCGTACGCTGTTGTCTTGGTTGGAGGCAGGCGAATCGAAGTTGTACAAACGTCAAGCAGTGGAGGATGCCACATCAATGATACAGACAATTCAGGAAAGGTTGAAGATCGCTCAGGACAGGCAGGCAAAGTATTACAACGCCAAGCATAGGAACGTGGAGTTCAGTGTTGGCGACATGGTGTATCTAAAAATCAAACCGTTCAAGGGTGTATCACGGGTTCGACGCTTGAAGAAGTTGAGTCTGAGATACCTTGGACCATTTGAAATCCTGGAGCGTGTTGGCGAGGCGGCGTATAGATTGAAGCTGTCGGCGGAATTGAGTGGGCTGCATGATGTGTTTCACGTTTCGGTGTTGCGTAAGGCAGTGCTAGAGCCTTCGCTAATCATTGCGGACAATCAAGTACCGGTTGATTATGAGTTGACAACAAGGGTCAAGCCAGTACGTATTGAAGATGTTGCAGTCAAACGACTCCGCAACAAGGAGGTCCGAATGGTTAAAGTCTATTGGGATAACTGCGGACGGGAGGAGCTTTCTTGGGAGCGAGAGCAAGCGATGTTGGAGGAATACCCCGAGTTATTCCACTCAGGTATTATTTAGATTTGTGTAGCTTTACTTAATTTCGGGACGAAATTCCTTAAGTGGGGGAGATTTGTAACGCCCCGAAAATTGTATTTGAGTCGATCGCGTAAAAAGGGAATTTTGGTGCCTGTATAGGGGTACACGGCCTCGGACACGGGCATGTCCAAGACCGTGTCTGGCAGGTGTTTTTGGCTGTTTTCATCCCGAGAAGTACATGGCCAGGAACCCGATTATCCTTCTCAAACCGTGCTGATAGAAAATTCGAGACCGCAACAATTAACCCACATTCAACTTACTGTTCATTCAGATATATTGATGTCACATGGGGTCCTATTTATAGGAGCGGAGAGAAGTGTGGTCACCGCCCTAGTAGATAGAAACACCACCCCAGCCCGCAATTAGCACAGAGCAGTCCTCTCAGTCCGCATGGACAAGGCCGGACACCAGCCTATCCGCCTGTCATCAAAGATGACAGGATAGAAGCCGGTCTGCATCCCTGCAGACAACGCACCCGCCCACAACAACAATATCCACGACCAAAGGCACAGACCACCCGGTCAACCAGCGGACAATGCGGACTCCGCAATCAATCTGAACTTGTCACAGATCGTGACCAAGTCCCCAACCAGAGAGCTTCTGGTGCGAGCTCCGCGAACACGAACAATAGTCCACCCAGTTCTCCTGCTCCAATCCAGTCCGACCAGACAGCAGATATTCAACCTATCCGCACGACTACCGCCAAGGACACGCCACCAGGACATAACTCCAGACCGCTCAGGCCGCACCACCAGGCCATATAATGACTAACTCGGCCTACATCATAAGCAATGTCTGACGTTGTAATCGTCAGGTAAATTAATCTCCCAACTAGGGCTCAGAACACCAAGGGATCAGCAAGAATCCTCCCCTCATCTCGTCGAAGCTTCAAGCCAAAGTCCAAAGGAGTAGAGCTACTATTTCCCTCCCTCAAGCCAAATCAATGAACGATCCACTCAGCATAGCCCCTTTGAGAGACGAGTATCCCGCTCTTCCTCTCAACCTCGAGTCCAAGGAAGTGGTGGAACTCACCCAAATCCTTCATCTCGAACCGAATATCTAGCTCGGCCCTGAGCCTAGCTACATCCTCCTTAGAGTTCCCCATGACGATCATGTCGTCCTCGTACAACAACACCAAGACATGGAGCTCCTCCTGCTTCTTTATGAACAAGCTTGAATCTGAATCAGAGGCAAAGTATTCACAGAACTAGAGGTATTCTGCAATCTTCCCATTTCATGCTCGTGGAGTCTGCTTCAATCCATAAAGAGCCTTCTGAAGCTTGCAGGCGTAGTCCGGATGATCATTAGATACGTAACCTGATGGTTGAACCATGAAGATGTTTTTATCTATCTTCTCGTAAAGAAAAACATTCTTTACATCAAGTTACCACATCTTTCACCCTTGGCAAGCAGCCAATGTGATCACCACCCGCACCGAAGTCATCTTAACAACTGGACTAAACGTCTCTTCATAGTCTTCGTCGTACTGTTGGGAGAACCGCCGAGCAACTAGACGAGCTTTGTATCTTTTGATACTTCCATCAGCCTTCTTCTTCAGTTTATACACCCACTTACACATCACAGGAGTAATGTCAACGACCTTAGGCACAAGGTCCCAAGTCTCGTTCCTTCTGAGGGCTGCCATCTCCTCATCCATAGCGTCATCCCACTCCTTGACTCCAGTGGCGTCTTCAAACTTTGAAGGCTCCCTCTCATCCAGGGGCCTGCGAAGAAACATGAGACAAAACTCGTCATATTTCCTTAGTTGTAATGAGCTGGTGAATTAATGGTCCTCTTCGATCTCCGAAGGGTCTGACCATTACTGACCACCTCCGCTGTGGCTTCTGCACCAGCTCTATTCTCGGGCAAACTTGGATTAACGCTCCCCCTACTTCCTGAACCAGAAGCCTCCGCCTCGGAGCTTGAGACAATTGGAGCTCTGGGTGACACCGACAGCTCCACCAGAAGATCCTTAGCAGCTTCCACCTGCCCATTATTAGACCCGCTCTCCTGCAGCTCAACAGAGCTACCTACATACGACGTCAATTCATCAAAAACAATGTCTCTTGATACAATCATCTTCTTGATCACAGGATCCATACACTTTCATCAATTCTTCTACTCATCATAGCCCATAAAGACAAGCTTCCTCGCCTTTGCATCAAGCTTGGTCCTCAGAGCATCCGGGACGTGTACGTATCAGGTTGATTCAAACACCCGACGATGTTCAACACTGGACTTTTCCTTGAATATCAGCTCATGAGGAGACTTCATGTTAATTGGACTCAGAGGCATCTGATTGATGACGTAGGATGTGCAGATCATTCCTTCAGCCTAAAAGGACCTCAAAATGTCTTTTGCATGAAGCCAGTATTTGCAGGCTTCCGTCAAATGACGGATCTTCCTCTCCGTTACTCCATATTTTCATGGAGTATGTGCATAAGTAAGCTCCCTCCGGATGTCTTACTTCCTGCAGAAGTTAGAGAACTCAGTTGAAACGAACTCACCTCCGTTGTCCGTTCTCAATTTCTTGATCCGCAGGCCAAGCCGGCCCTCCACCAGTTCCTTAAACTCCACGAATAATCTGAAATCATTTGACTTCTCCTTCATGAAGTACATCCACGTGTACCTCGTATAGTCATCAATCAACACGAGCATATACTTGCTCCCTCCAAGACTGGCAGTGACAGTTGGTCCCATCAGATCACTATGAACACACACCAACGATGTTTTAAACCTGGTTTGTGGCTTGTCAAATGGAAGGTGATATGCCATTTCATATTGACATCCAACACAAACATGACTGTCACCGTAGGATGACAACTTAGGCAACTTTTCACAAGGCTCCTCACCGCCATGACTTTCAGCATGTCCATTCCTACGTGCCCCAGCCTTTTATGCCAGATAGCTGCACTATTATTGGCTCTCATCTGATCAACATAGGAGCTTGTTGATAGAACAAATAAGTGCTTTACTCTCCTTCCAACATGAGCAACATCAGCCTTTACCGCTGATACATTCCAGAGAAATCCCAGTTCTATTGGGCCGAACAAAACGTGATAGCATGTATATATTGTGTTGGTCACTGAGAAGAGGTTCTTCTTCTTTCTCAGTATGTGATAAACACGCCTTAATGAGAGTGGCACCTTATCACTACCCAAAGACAAAACTCTCTCCTTCTCGACTGCATGCACAGAATCATCAGCAGTAATAATAGCATCATTACCTGAGTAATGCTGCAGCGAAGAGAACTTTGACTCATCCCCAGTGAGGTGATGACCACACCCAGAGTAGATAAACCAGTCATCTTGGTTGTTGATGGAGGACGATACACAGACACACATGCCCGTCATGAAAGCATTCCCTCATCCAGCTCCCTCAGCACTGGAACAAGCCTTCTCCTTGCCTGCAGCATGACCTGACTGAAGCTTCACCTTGCAGTCTCGTTTGAAGTGACCCGGCAGATTGCACCTGTAGCACTTTGGTCCTTCCTTCTTCTTCTTCTCATCACGCCTAGAAGATTAACTCTTCTCTTGCTGATATGAAGTTGATGGACCATCGCCAGCAGGTTTCTTCTTCTTGTCCCATGTAACACCCCATATCCGTCGCATAGCATATAACAGTAGGTCCAGCCGGGGCCCGACGCCGTATGGCACGGACAGACTGGGTGGTTACTCATGGAAACCATCCAACAAATCCTAACGTCCTACACAGAGCATTCTAGCAGAAGCAGTTTATAAAAGTTATAAATAAGAACCCAGCACTAAAGCATGAATGTCCACTAATACAAATTAGGAATGTTATACAAATACCAACACGAGCCTTAAGGCCTTACAAAATGTTTCACTTGATATTACATGATTTACAAACCACGGCACGCAGGCCGGTCATACATGAATAAAACAGTAAACACTCCCAATTAGGCCTTCGAGGGCCGGCTTCGCACTTGGGCTTTAGCCCGCTATTGACCGCTTGGTCCAGCAGCACCTGCAAGCAACAAACCACCGCACGGTGGCAAAACAAGGCAACGGTCAGCAATGCTGACCAAATTATAACGATCCCGCCCCCAAATCGGGGCGGCGATGCTCCTTCCCTGCATTTCATTAGCATAAGCGAGCAATATATAACCATAATCATTTCATCACAGACGTTGGCTCGCACGGCCACACACCCCGTGCTCTCAGGGCACATTCTCGGTGATCGCTGTCTAAGCCGCTAACTCACCACCATCTCCAGGACGGCAATAACCCGTGAGCAAAATGGTCTTTTAGGCAGACGTTACGACACTTTAATGTCATCAACAGCCTATGTCACGACACTTTAATGTCATCGACAGAAAGACCCGACCTCTATGCCCTCGGCATAACGCAGGAACGGTTCCCACTCAACCCGTTGCTCACTTGCCACGACACTTAAATATCATCGGCACGGGTTAAGTTTCCCCGAAGCCCGTGAATCGAACGTACAATGTTACATAACCCAGTTATGTATTAGTTGGCACCTAGGCCCACAAGTTGGCAAGATCACGCATCCGCCCAGTTTTTCGGGTGCACCTTTGGGTTAATCCCCAAGGCTCCCTGTTGCAATCTACCACGTAGAAAACCCGAAAAACAACCAATCGCGCGGAGTCTTCTCCGACATTTATGCAATGCAACATCACCGATCCAGACCAACATGTCCGGGTAGGCTTCACACATCATGCTTATGTCCGTTCTCGCTTACGGACTCTAAACAACGGGGACTTCACATATCTACCCGAATGAACGCCTCCAACTCACCGCAAACTCGCGAGAGCGGGCTTCCTATGCAAAGAAAGAGAGCTACTCATGCTCAAGAAGAGAATCATTACCCTAGCGTTTCTCTTTGGCGTCATGGAAAAGTAAGCGGATGAAAAGCACCGCACTAGCTTTGCCTCCGTGGATCCGGAGTCGGCTCGCGATTTGGAGCTTCGAAGCTCCTCCAATGGCCGGATCTAGCTCCTTCTTCCTCCCTTAGCTCTCCTCTCTCTCTAAGCTTTTAGAAAGATAATAACTTATGAAAAGTGAGGGTTTCCAAGTCCAATCCCGGGTATATCCCTTCAAGAATAACCCCCAGCCGTTGGATCATCAATTAAAGAAATGAACGGCTTTGATCCGGGACTGAAATGCTCAATCTGGACCGCACACGGCCTGGCACACGCCCGTGTCCAGGGCCGTGTGCCTCATTCGCCGTCAAAATCGGCTCGCCTGGAACAACACACGGGTATCGAACACGCCCGTGTTCGATCTGACACACCTGTGTTCCACCTGACACGGCCGTGTGGCCGGCCGTGTACCCCCATCATTTTTCCCCGAAAACAACCCGAGCACTGCACGGGTTCTAGGACACGCCCGTGTCCTTGCCCGTGTCACCTCAACACGCCTGGGCTCCAGGCCGTGTACACGGTCTCGACACTCGACACTTCGTCGAGCGAAGATCGTCGACCTGATGACACGGCCTTGGACACCCCCGTGTCCTTGGCCGTGTGCCTTGTCTCGACACAATGTCGAGAGTAAAGTGTCGACTTCCCGGGACGAGTGTCGACACGGGTCGACACGCCCTGCGACACGCCCGTGTCGCAGGCCGTGTGCCATGTCTCGACACTTCGTCGAACGCAGAGTGTCGACTTCGCGGGCTAAGTGTCGACACGGGTCGACACGCCCTGCGACACGCCCGTGTCGCAGGCCGTGTGCCCAGTCTCGACACAATGTCGAGATCAAAATGTCGACTTCCCGGCTGAGTGTCGACACAAGCTTGACACGCCCTGGGACACGCCCGTTTCCCAGGCCGTGTGCCTTCAGCCAGAACCCAAAACTGGCCCAAAACGTCCCCCATCGCTCCTTTGAAATTCAGGGCGTTACAACTCTCCCCCTCTTAACAGAATTTCATCCTCGAAATTATATAAAGGAAAGACATGTACAAAACCAAAATTTGTACCTGAGCGGAACAACTCCGGGTATTTGTCAAGCATAGTCTGCTCTCGCTCCCAAGAGAGCTCCTCACGACCGCAGTTGTCCCACCGGACCTTGACCATCCTGATCTCTTTATTGCGTAGCCGCTTGACCTCCGAGTCCTCAATCCGCACGGGCTTGACCTTTGTCATCAGCCCACTATCCACCGACACTTGATCAACCGTGATCACTTGCGTAGGCTCTTGCACTGCCTTTCGAAGCACCGAAATATGGAATACATCATGTAATCCACCAAGCTCCACTGAAAGCTTCAACCGATAGGCCGCTTCACCAACTCACTCCAGAACCTCAAACGGCCCAAGGTACCTTGGGCTTAGCTTTTTCAATCGCCGCACCCGCGAGACACCCTTGAACGGCTTGATCTTTAAGTACACATAGTCGCCCACAGCGAACTCCACGTTCCTGTGCTTGGCATTATAGTACTTTGCTTGCCGGTCCTGAGCGATAAGCAACCTCTCCCGAATGGTTCTCACCAAAGAAGTAGCATCCTCCACTTCTGATCGCTTATACAACTTTGACTCACCCATTTCTAACCAAGACAACGACGTGCGACATTTTCTACTATATAGGGCCTCGAAAGGCGTCATCTGAATACTCGCTTGGTAGCTATTGTTGTATGCGAACTCCACCAAATACAGGTGGTCTTCCCACCGCTTTCCAAAATCCAAGACACACATGCGGAGCATGTCTTCCATTGTTCTATTGACCCTCTCGGTCTGCCCATCTGTTTGCGGATGGAAGGCTGTGCTGAATTTCAGCTTTGTTCCCAACATTTGTTGCACAAGCCTCCAATCATTGGACGTGAACCGCCCATCTCGGTCACTCACGATGCTGCGGGGCACACCATGAAGCCGCACTATGTTATCCACATAAAGCTTTGCCAACTTCTCCACCGGATCATCCTTCCTATGCGGAATGAAATGCGACACCTTCGTTAACCGATCAACAACCACCCAAATGGCGTCGTTCCCCTTTTGCGACCTTGGCAAACCGTGCACAAAGTCCATAGAGATGTCGTCAAATTTCCACTCCGGAATAGGCAAGGACTTAAGAAATCCTCCCGGCTTTTGGCACTCCGCCTTCACCAAGGCGCAAGTTTGGCACTTCTCTACGTAGAGCGCCACATCTTTCTTCAAACCCGGCCACCAAAACAGTTTCTTCACATCACGGTACATCTCCGTGCTCCCTGGGTGAATCAAGTACTTGGTATGGTGTGCCTCGTACAACAACTCCACCCGCAAATTACCCACACTTGGGACGCACAGACGACCGTCCTTCCAAAGTAGTCCGTCCTCCACGACGAATTGGGAATTTGACCCATCCAGAGCCTCTACCATGAACTGCTTCATATGAGCATCCATATACAAAGCCTGTCGAATACAATCAGCCAGGTCATATTGGACTTCAGTCCAATTCAGAACTGCTTCAGCACTTGATTGCCTGTCCACGCAAACAATCTCCAACGCCTCCAACTCCCGCACCAACCGCTCATCATGCACCGATAGCCAATTGGCTTGAGCCGGGGCTCGGTGACTCAACGCGTCCGCAACCGCATTCCCTTTTCCAGGCACGTAGTGGATCTTGAATGTATTGTCCCCCAGGAACTCCATCCATCTACGATGCCGCATATTCAGATCCTTCTGATCAATAAGATACTTCAGGCTCTTGTGATCGGTGTAGATATCAATCTTCACACCGTACAAATAGTGTCTCCACAACTTCAAGGCAAAAATCACGGCCGCTAACTCCAAGTCATGGACCGGATAGTTCCTTTCATGCACTTTTAGCTGTCTCGAGCCATAAGCTATTATACTTCCGTGTTGCAGTAGCACGCAACCCAAACCGCTGCCCGAAGCGTCGCTATAATTCTCATAGCCTTCGGTCCCACATGGCGAACTCAGCACAGGCGTCGTGGTCAACCGACACTTCAACTCCTCAAAAGCTCGCGCGCACTCCGACGTCCAAACGAACTTATGTTCCTTCCTCGTCAAAGTAGTGAGAGGTAACGCTATCCGCGAGAAGTTCTCTACGAAGCGTCTATAATAGCCGGCAAGCCCCAAAAAGCTCCGGACTTCCGCTACCGTAGCAAGCTCAGGCCACTCCCGTATCGCAACAATCTTCGTCGGATCCACAGTAATACCCTCTCCACTCACTATATGCCCGAGGAACGCCACTAAGGATAGCCAAAACTCGCACTTCGAGAACTTGACATACAACTGATTTCTCCTTAGCGTCTCTAGAACCAAATGAAGATGCTTGAAGTGATCTTCCTCACTTTGCGAGTACACCAAAATATCGTCGATGAAGACGATCACGAAATGGTCCAAGTACTCCCTGAAAGTCCTGTTCATCAAATCCATGAACACTGACGGCGCATTAGTCAGCCTAAACGGCATGACCGTAAACTCATAATGCCCGTATCTCGTACTAAACGCTGTCTTTGGGATATCACTCTCCCTTATTCGCAGCTGATAGTACCCAGCCTTGAGATCCAACTTCGAGTACACCGTCGACCCGACTAACTGATCAAAAAGATCATCAATCCGGGGGATTGGGTACTTGTTCTTCTCCGTCAACTTGTTGAGCTCCCGATAATCAATACACAGCCTCAAGCTTCCGTCCTTCTTCTTAACAAAGAGGACCGGTGCGCTCCAAGGCGAAGAACTCGGACGCACATACCCTTGCTCCAACAGTTCTTGTAGTTGAACTTTCAGCTCCGCCATTTCCTTAGGCGCTAGCCGATAAGGAGATCGTGACACAGGCTTTGCACCTGGCACTAGCTCAATCGTAAAATCTATCTCCCGCTGAGGCGGGGCTCCAAGAAGATCTGCGGGAAACACATCAGGATATTCTGATACCACTGAAATACAATCCAACGCGGGCTTCGGCTTTGCAACCTCCACTAGTGTAAAGAACAGTTCTGCACCGGCACGAACCGCCTTCACCACCTGAAGAGCAGACATCAACGTCTTGTCCGACCCCTTTAAGCCCGTAAAAGTCGTTTCACGACTTGCTCCCAGCTTGACTTCCTTACTACCGCAATCAATATAGGTGTGCTGCTCCGAGAGCCAGTCCATGCCAAATATAACGTCGAACTCCACCAACGGAAGTAAAGACGCCTGCAGGTCGAACTCCTGATTCCCAATACGAATCTTAACATCGCAGATCCTGTCCGCTCGCATCGAACACCCATTGGGCAACAACATATCCAACTTATACTTTGTCATCGAAGAAGGGACTCCGATGCGTGATATAAATCCTTCGGACAAGAAGGAGTGTGAAGCTCCCGTAACAAAGAGTGCTCGTGCCGAATTTTCACAAATCAATACAAATCCTAAACAAGCAGTGGTAAGGTAACATGTGCATAACATGTATTTAAAGAAATTGACTTGGTATAAATTAAACCATACCTGTCACCACATCAGCTTGTTTGATGGCCTCCTGTTGGCCAAGATTATACACCCTTGGTTGGGCCGGAGCATAGTGGGACGCGGTCGACTCCACCGCCTTTCCCTTCTCTTCATAAGTAGCTCCCGGCCTCCTTTCGGACTTGGGACGTCCGCTCCGGCACTCACGGGCATAATGCCCCAACTTCCCACAGTTGTAACATGCGCCCGGGGTCCGACCCGTAGTCGCCCCAAAAGCACCAACAGAGAGGGCTAGACCCGAAGTCTTAGCTTTCTTGTTCCACTTTCGGAACACAGATTTTGAGGTGTTCGGCCCTCTGAACTCCGACCTCTTCTCGCCCAAGCCTTTCTTTGCCTGCACATTCTTCATGTCCTTCTCCAAGGACCGGGCCGTGTTGACCAAGGTTAAGAAACCCTGCGTCATCGGCCCCGAGAGTAGTAATCTCAACTCATCTCTCAAGCCTTCGTAGAATTGATTCGTTTTGCGCTCCTCATCCGCGATAGTGGAGCTAGCATAACGACTCAGACGAGTAAACTCGTGGAGATATTCATCCACGCTCCTCTCACCCTGAACCAACTTCAGAAACTCATTCTCCAACGCTATCTTCTGCGTCGAAGGGAGGTATCTAGCCAAGAACAATCTCGAGAACTCCTCCATCGAGACATCACCAAGTTGCCTACCTCTCAGTAAGTGCAGCTCCAATCCTTCCCACCACATTCTCGCTTCACCGTCCAGAAGGAACGTAGCGATGGTGGTCATTTGCCACTCCTCCGTCTCCGTTGCTGTCATGACTCTCTTCACCCTGGAGAGCCAGTCTTCAGCCTGAGATGGGGTTCCCAACCCCGAGAATAACGGAGGGTTAAAGCTCATAACATGCTTAAGCTGTCTCTCGGTTGCCCTCCTTGGCACAAACGGTTCCACAACCACTTGCTCCACTCTCCTCGGCTCAGCCTCTTGAAGAGGTTCCTGCTCCATCACAGGAGCGGGCTGCTGCGTTTGCCTTGCAGGCTGCGCATTTATCACGGCCAACACAGCTTCGGCCACCAAGCGTATGTTCTCAGCCGATAGAGGTGTTGCAGGAGCAACATCGGGTGCACTACTAGCCTCAGAAACTCAGCGTTCTGACGGCCCAACACCACTTCTGGTCACCTATAGTGGTACAAAACACCGTTAAGCGACCAAATAAAATTGCAAACAGCAATTATAGGAACACGCAGGTTCCTCAAACACGTTTATTTTCATTCCTAAGTGGACATTCATGGGTTCTTTTACTGTTATAACGATGACGCACACAATGTGCTCACCACCCCTTAAAAAGAATTCGCCCACGAATTCATTTTAAGCCCGACCAAAACCAGTAGTCTGATACCAAATTGGCTCGCACGACCACACGCCTCCAACTCACCGCAAACTCGCGAGAGCGGGCTTCCTATGCAAAGAAAGAGAGCTACTCATGCTCAAGAAGAGAATCGTTACCCTAGCGTTCCTCTTTGACGCCATGGAAAAGTAAGCGGATGAAAAGCACCACACTAGCTTTGCCTCCGTGGATCCGGAGTCGGCTCGCGATTTGGAGCTTCGAAGCTCCTCCAATGGCCGGATCTAGCTCCTTCTTCCTCCCTTGGCTCTCCTCTCTCTCTAAGCATTTAGAAAGATAACAACTTATGAAAAGTGAGGGTTTCTAAGTCCAATCCCGGGTATATCCCTCCAGGAACAACCCCCAGCCTAAAAGTGTCTTCGACCTGATAACAACTTATGAAAAGTGTCGTAACGTCTACCTAAAAGACCATTTTGCTCAAGAGTTATTGTCGTCCTGGAGATGGTGGTGAGTTAGCGGCTTAGACTGCGATCACCGAGAATGTGCCCTGAGAGCACGGGGTGTGTGGCCGTGCGAGCCAACGTCTGTGATGAAATGATTATGGTTATAGCAGCGGAAGCGTGGTGGGCCCATAACCTACAGGTCGGAGGATCGAAACCTCCCTCTGATACCAAATTGTAACACCCCCTATCCGTCGTATAGCATATAGCAGTAGGTCCGTCCGGGGCCCGACGCCGTATGCCATAGATAGACCGGGTGGTTACTCATGGAAACCATCCAACCAATCCTAACGTCCTACGCAAAGCATTCTAGCGGAAGCAATTTATAAAAGTTGTAAATAAGAACACAGCACTAAAGCATGAATGTCCACTAATCCAAAATAGGAATGTTACAAAATACATCAGTACAAGCCTTAAGGCCTTACAAAATTTGTTCACTTGATATTACATGATTTACAAACCTCGGCACGCAGGCCGGTCATACATGAATAAAAACAGTAAACACTTCCAATTAGGCCTTCGAGGGCCGGCTTCGCACTTGGGCTTTATCCCGCTATTGACCGCTTGGTCCAGCAGCACCTGCAAGCAACAAACCACCGCACGGTGGCAAAACAAGGCAACGGTCAGCAATGCTGACCAAATTATAACGATCCCGCCCCCAACTCGGGGCGGCGATGCTCCTTCCCTGCATTTCATTAGCATAAGCGAGCAATAATTATATATAACCATTTCATCACAGACGTTGGCTCGCACGGCCACACGCCCCGTGCTCTCAGGGCACATTCTCGGTGAACCGGTCGATGTCACGTCAATTAAAGCCATAGACATTCCGGACTCACCACCGCCACTTTGACGGCCAAACCTATGAGCATTTTGTCTTCTTGGCCTGGGTCACGGCAATTTAAGCCATAGAGCGCCGAAGACCCTAATCTATGCCAACGGCAAGTGTCACGTACCCTTAGGTCTCTTTAACCGAACGACATAGAACGGGTACGGTTCCATCCATCTCTTCTTCCTCCCTGAGAAGAGAGCCTCACTGTCTCCTCCAGAGACAGTCACACCAGCCATCTGCCTTGCTAAGCTCTCCTGCGAAGCCAGCAAGTTCTCCAGCTCTAGCAACAATGGTTGAGTGGTCCAGCCTTGAACAGAGGTCACAAAGATCACATACTCCTTTTGCAAGGCACAGATGATGTGCCTATTGAGCTTCACCTTCGAAATAAGCTTATCGGGTCTAATGCTGATATCTCAGCGCACAGGTTCTTCATTTCAGGAAGAACGACGATATAGATAAGTCTCCCTGAGTGGCTCTCGCTAACTCATTCTCCAAGAACTATAGCCGCTACATTTTTTTTGTTGAACAACCTATCAAGGGAAGTCCATATCTCCACAGCAGATTGACATCCAAGGATGTGATCAAAGAGCTCCGGTGAGATAGCCCGCTTCAGAGTAAACTCAGCATTTACATTTGTTTTCCCCCAAGCTTTCACCTGTTCAGCATCCCCAATAGCAGCTGTAACTTCTTGCTTGTTGTCACCACAGACAACCTCCCAAAGATCCTTACCCAGAAGATAGTTTTTCATGCATGACCTCCACTTCTTAAAGTTGGTCGGCGTTAAAAGCTCAATACTAAGACCTCTTGCTAACCCACTTTCCATTACAACAACCACTGATCTATTAGCTTCCAGAAGCACCAAACACAACTGATGGTTGATCACTGCTCAAACCTCTGTTCTCTCTGATACCAAGTTAAAATTTCTAACATTTGCCTGCTCTCTGCAAGCCGCCTGACGGCAGAAGTCGCCTAACTACCAGAGTCTGCGAACAAAGCTGTTGTCGAACTGAAAAACAGACCGCTGAGACCGACAGACAAGTTATTGAACTGGGAAAGCTGAAGGAGAGAAGACCGGCTGGCCGCAACCGCGACCTGCTGCAAACCGTTGATTGATAACCGCAAGCTCCACTGATCCCTGACCACAATCAGCACCAAAATTCTGGCTTCTTAGTGCTAGCCTCACAACATACAAACAACAACCCGATTATCCTTCTCAAATCGCGCAGACAAAAAATCCGAGACCACAGTAATTAACTCACATTCAACTTACTGTTCATTCAGATATATTGATGTCACGGGGGGGGGGGGGGGGGGGTCCTATTTATAGACGCGAAGAGAAGTGTGGTCACCGCCCTAGTAGATAGAAACACCACCCCAGCTCGCAACTAGCACAAAACAGTCCGCCCAGTCCGCATGGACAAGTCCGGACACCAGCCTATCCGTCTGCCATCAAAGAAGGCGGGATAGAAGCCAGTCTGCATCCCTACGGACACCGCACCAGCCCGCAACAACAATGTCCACGACCAAAGGCACAGACCACCCGGTCAACCCACGGATATTGCAAACTCCGCGATCAATCTAAACTTGTAACAGATCGTGACTAAGTCCCCAACCAGAGAGCTTCTGGCGCGAGCTCCGCGAACACGAACAATAGTCCACCCAGTTCGCCTGCTCCAATCCAGTCCGACCAGACCGCAAATATTCAACCTATCCGCACGACTACCGCCAAGGACACACCACCAGGCCGCAACTCCAGACCGCTTAGGCCGCACCACCAGTTCGCCCAGGCTATGCGGTCTGCCTGATCAACCCCCACTTTTACTTCAACAATTTCCACAAGCGGATTACGCATTGCGCACGTGATCCCACTACACGCATCACCCGAGCAACCGCCACGGCCGGATGGCCACCGCCGCCGCCGCAAGGGGTGGCCGCCGCCGCCCTCGCAAGGGGCAGAGGCCACCGCCGCTGCCGCCAATAGTGAAGTTTGACCGACATTGTTCCAGTCACGTGGTTTTTTACCCAGTTGAGAGATTTTTTTCACATTAAAATCGCTTTGTGTTCTACTATATTTATTCTGTGACTCTGTGTGCGCTTGATCGCTCCACGGGCTAAGGTGGACTAGTTTAATCCGGTCTGCCAGCAGTGGAGGACCCAAGAATTTCATTCGACCCGGGCATCAAGTAAATGATATAAATTTCTCCTTGAATTGCTTGATCAAGAGCATGCCGTGTATACTAGTAGTGAGAAGGTAATTTTGTCTGCAAAGCTTTTATCCAATTCTTTCAGTTAACGAGAAATCTGATATCTAATTTGTTTTTGATTCTTCATTCTCGATCAAGGTTATGTTTACATTTTTTCTAGTTGGGGAGAGGGACTCGTTATGGTTTGAAGTAGTCAAATTTAGAATTAATTAAGTTTGGTTTTTAACTACTATATTTGTTATTTTTTGGTTTGGAAAATTAATGGTTGGTCAGTGGTACATATGTTATTTCATTCTTAAAATGCCGAAGTAGAATCGCACAAATATTGAACATAGAAGTTAATAACTCAGCTTTGTCGTCAACGCCGAAGTAGAATCGCACAAATATGCAGTCGACGGGCCTCCACTCTTCCACGGCTTACAGCTCGTTGTTGCCGCTGAAGTAGACGAGAGAAAGAGCGACAGAAAAATCTAGTTTGAGAGCATTGTTGCCGTTAAAAATTAGACCCGGACACGTACTCGGGTGTGCCGCCACATAGGTCCGCCCCTGTCTGCCAGGAGGATTAAGTTGACTGCAACGGTCGTAGCCCAAAAGCCGTGTGCGCATGGGAGAAATTGGGTCCAATCACATACTTTTTGTATGACTATTGATAAGTAGTTGGCCGATTTACAAACCATCTAGTTTATTTTGGATTGTTGGATTTTAAGTGAACCGATCAAATTTCTGACTAACATAGAATTGTGTGCGTCCGACTCACCAACAAATCTCTCTGTAACGCAGTATCTACAAAAAATGATGTATTCTTTTCTTATCAAAATTAGGCATATACTTCGAATCTTCGATATGATTATGTATGTTTATCATACATATTTAATATAGCTTATTAAGAATAAACTATACATTTAATTTGGACAATTTCTCAGTTTATTTATGGTGAAATTTAATTGGATGTCCCGGAAAATAAATAAACCTTAGTGAAAATGTCATCAATTAATTTTATAACCATTTTGCATGTTCTTAATTAATTAGATAAAGCCTGATTTTGAGTGTTTAATTAAGGACATTGTTATATATAGACCGTGTTTGGCTATATACAGACCCAAAATTTAGTTTATTTTCATATTTTTTTCCTACTATATACAAACCAAATTAATACCCCCCCCCAAAAAAAAATCAATTTCCTCCATTTTTTGAATACTGCCCTACCCGTTCCCGTCTCCCCTCTCCCGTGCGATAAACACTACTCCCCCGATCTCATTTCCAGTGTCTGGCGGCGGCCAATGTCCCCTAATAAATCGCCGGCGAGCACTCAAATTGAGGGTTAGGGTAATTACCCTCCATGTTTTTTCCTCCCGCTGCTTATACATATTTTGTCGGCGAACATTTGTTTCCTTCTGTAAGATCGATTTAGAGCATGTGTTGGGTCGGGTTTCTAGGGTCTTTCTTCTCAGAATGGGTCGGACCTTTGTTTAAAAGCTGTAAATCACTCGTGCATATCTTCGATTTAGGGTCATATACTTTTTTTATGTAAAATTTATACAGATCTGGTTGAAAAAAACGAAAGATCAGCGTGAGCTTCATCCATCTTCATCAACATATTTATTCATTTGTATTTGGGTAAGTTTTTGCCTTGTACATCACATTGCCAGCTTTGGTTGATTGGACTCATTAGAAGATTGTTGCATTATTTGTTGTCTTGTACTGCACTCTAAAATTTATTTATTGATTGCAGCTTCGCTTCACTTGGCGAAGATGACGAATGACAATAATTTTTGGAGAAATTAGAACTTTTATGTCTTGATTTATCTTTTTTTTGTAATGTTTGCTAATATAATAAGTTTTACATGTTATTCTAGCATAATAGCAGTTGATTGTTTATAAGAAAATAAAGTTTGATTTTTTTAAAAAAAATTTTACATTGATCTGCATATAACAATTTGGTCTACATATAACCGATTTTGAATTAATGTGGTGTTGAAGTATTAGACCGGGCGGCTTGGCGGTCTGATCCAGCGGTTTGTTGACCGAGCGGCTTAGCGGTCTGATCCAGCGGTTTGTAGACCGGGCGGTCTGTCGGTCTACCTCTGCGGTTTGTTCTATCCTGCTGGAGTTGCCGAGCGGTTAGCCCATCTGTCTAACCGCGCGGCCTATGCGGTCTCCATTATTCTAGCCGCTCAGTACTGTAAATGTTTAGTCCCACATTGTTTGTATACTCTCTTTCTTATCTCCTCCATTCTATATAAGGGAGGTCATACCTTTGTAAATGATATCTTTTTTGGATAACAAAATTTCAATTATTCAAAAGTTTGTTCGCTTGTTCTCTACTTTTCGCTTCTTGTTCTCTACTTTCTAACATGGTATCAGAGGACACGGTCATTTCCTCTTGATTCTGTGCGCCCTCTGTTGTTCGCGACTTCTTTTCCGCCCTCTGCGACTTGATTCGCGGCTTGCCCTCTCTTCTATCCGCGCGGCCTGTTTCTATCCGCGCGGCTTGGTTTTGTCCGCCAATCTGTTCGCGCGGCTTGCTCCTTCTTGTTTCTCTTCTCCTTCTCCTTGTTGTCGCAGCGACCTGTTTCGTTGTCGCCGCGCTCCTTGTTCTTTCTTGCCTCTCCGACTTCCTAGTCGTTGCGGTCTGTCCCTGTCCGCGTGTGTATTGTCTCTCTACTCGCGGATTGCTGCTGTGATCTGCCTGACCGTGCGGGTTGTTCCTTTCTCACCCGCATCTTGGTCGCGGTCGCCAGCTCTTCTCCTCTTCTCTGTTCGCTCGGGCTTCTCAGTTCGTGCGACTTCTTCCCCGCCGAGCCTTTGACCACCTTCTAGCCGCTGCTGTGATCTGCCTGACCGTGCGGGTTGTCTCTTTCTTACCCGCATCTTGGTCGCGGTCACCTGCTCTTCTCCTCTCTTCTGTTCGCTCGGCCTTTTCAGTCCGCGCGACCTCTTCCCCGCAGTGTCTCTTTCTAGCCGCTACTGTTCGCGCGGCTTCCTCTGTTTTCTAACCGCTCCTGTTCGGGCGGCTTCTTCTGCTTCCGGGTTCTATGACTACCTCCGGTCTCACCACTACTCCTGCAGCTCCTTCTCCTCCTCCTCCTTCGGGCAACCTTGGCACCCTTTCCAAGCTTGTGGGCTCCAACTATCCTGATTGGAGCGTCTCTTTCACCTTTCTCCTTCGTTCTCAACGCAAGCGTCATCACCTCACCGATGACCATCCTCCTCGCACCTCTCCTGAGTTTGATGACTGGGATGCGAGTGATGCTCTTGTTCGCACCTGGCTGGCCAACAGCCTTTCTGATGAGTGCCTTCCCGTCATTCGCCATGATGAGACGGTCAAGGCCGCATGGCTTCACCTCGCTGCTCTCTATTCTAAGGGGGGCCAGACGTCCCGCATTTATACTCTCTATGCGGACCTCTTCGCCCGCCCTTCCATGTCCCCAGCTGCGGCTTATCAGCAGGTTCAGGCCCTTGGGGCTGAAATCCTCCAGAATCGCCCCTTCTCCGCGGACTTGGCCGACCAGCACAAACACTTCCAGGAACTCCTGGTTGTTTGTTATCTTCTTCGTCTTCCCGACTCTTATGATATGATCCGCCAGCAGATCTTGGGTGAGGCGGAATCTCCTACTTTGGATGCCACTGCGGCTCGCATTGCCGCCGTTACTTCGCTCCTCCAGCGGCCTCTGTTGGCCTCACCCCTTCCCAGGACTCCTCTGCTCACCAAGCTCAGCGGGGGGGCCCGAGTGGCCGAAGCTCCTCTGGCGGACGGGGTTCCTCCCGGTTCTTCTGCTCTCACTGTAATCGTACTGGTCATACTGTTGACCGCTGCTGGCAGAAACATCCTCATCTTCGCCCTTCAGGTGATGCTCCTTCGGCCTCCGCCTCTTCTAGGCCGTCTGCCTCGGTGGCCACGACGTCAGGTAGTGCCCACGTCGTTACCCAAGGTAAATGGCTGATTGACTCCGGTGCCACCAATCATATAACGGGCAACCCTCATTGCTTCTCCCGTCTTGAGACCCATGACCGCTTACCCCCAGTTCGTGTGGCGGATGGTTCCCCGTCTCCGGTTCATGGGACGGGCATGGTTCAACTCACTCCATCGCTTTGCTTGGAGGATACCCTCTATGTCCCGAAGTTCCCGTGCAACTTGTTATCTGTTACTACTTTATGCCGGCAACTTCAGTGCTCCGTTTTGTTCACTCCCACTACTTGTTCTTTTCAGGACCCGAGGACCCAGCGGACGATTGCTACTGGGACTGAGAGCGGCGGCCTCTACTTCCTCGACGATGTTTCCGCTCTTTCTGCCTACTCCTCCTCCACCGATCTCCTTCAGTGGCATCTTCGTCTTGGACATCCTCCTCCTCGGCTTATTCGTCAGCTTCTGCCCCACTTACCTCCCACCAGTTCTCCGCTCAACTGTGATGCGTGTCAGCTTGGCAAACATCATCGCTCCTCCTTCCCGCCGAAGCAAGGCCGTGGCTCCTCTCGCATTTTTGATCTTATTCATTCTGATGTATGGGGTCCTGCTCCTACCCTCACAGTTGGTCGGGGCAGTTCCTATTTTGTCACTTTTATCGATGATTTTACTCGATGTACCTGGGTGTATCTCTTAAAGGATCGCTCTGAACTATTTTCTGTTTGGCAATCTTTTTACTTTATGATTAAGACTCAATTTGCTATCTCTATTAAAGTCTTACGTTCTGATAATGCCAAGGAATATCTGTCTCATGAGTTCTCCGCGTTCTTTCACCAACACGGCCTCATTCATCAAACGACTTGTGTTTACACCTCCCAACAGAATGGGGTGGCGGAGCGTAAAAACCGTCACCTGCTTGATGTTGCGCGTACTCTCATGGCGCAGATGCACGTCCCTCGCTCCTACTGGGGCTACGCTGTGCTCCTCGCTTGCTACCTTATCAATCGCATTCCCTCCACGGTCCTCCACGGCCGGACTCCCTTCTCTCTTCTCTACCCCCACCAGGAACCTTTTCCTCTTCCTCTCCGTGTCTTTGGCTGTACGGCCTTTGTTCACGCTCCCTCCGCTACCCGCGACAAGCTTTCCCCCCGTTCCACCAAATGTGTCTTTTTGGGGTACTCTACCGCTCAAAAAGGCTATTGCTGCTTTGACCCCCTTCTCCGCAAGCAGTTTGTCTCCGCAGATGTGACTTTTTTCGAAAATGCTTCCTATTTCTCTCCTTCCTCTTCTCTTCCTTCTCTTCCTTCTGATATCTCCGTTCCTTCCACACCTCTCGACGTTTTCCCACCTTCGTCTCCTCCTCCACCCACTCCTTCCCAGTCCGTCTCCCCACCCACCCCTCCACCCTCCTCTCCGCTGCCGTCTCTCTCTAGTCCCGGGCCAGCCTTCTCCGCCACGGACGCTCCGGTCGCTGACGCTCCCGTCGCCGACGCTCCCGATGATCTGGATGTTCCCATTGCCCTTCGCAAAGGGGTGCGGGCGTGTACTCAACACCCGCTCACGGCTGTTGTTTCTTATGATCAGCTTTCTCCTTCTCGCAGGTGTTTTGCCTTGGCTATCTCTGCTACTTCTACTCCTCGTACCTACCAGGAGGCTCTCGCTCTCCCTCATTGGAAGTCTGCCATGGATGAGGAGATGGCTACTCTTACTGAACGGGGTACCTGGACCCTGGTTCCTCCTCCCGTGGGCACTGATGTGGTTGGCTGTCGCTGGGTCTTTGTTGTGAAGTTTCGCCCCGACGGCACTGTGGATCGCTACAAAGCCCGGCTGGTGGCCAAGGGCTTTACTCAGACTTATGGCGTTGATTACTTTGATACCTTCTCTCCGGTTGCTCGCCTCAGCACCATCCGGGTTCTCTTTTCTGTGGCTGTTAACCGGGCTTGGGATATTTCCCAGCTTGATGTGAAGAATGACTTTCTCTATGGCGATCTTCAGGAGGACGTCTATATAGAGCAACCTCCTGGGTATGTTGCTCAGGGGGAGACACGTGTCTGTCATTTGAAGAAGGCCATTTATGGCCTAAAGCAGAGCCCTCGGGCATGGTTCGAAAAATTCAGTGGTATTGTGGCAACCATCGGCTTTCAAAGGAGTTCGGCCGATCACTCCTTATTCATTCGCAAAACGGCCTCGGGACTGGTGGTTTTGGCCGTATATGTGGATGATATTCTCCTTACTGGTGATGACCGAGATGGGGTGGACTTGACGAAGAAGCACCTCCGTCAGCACTTGGTCACGAAGGATATGGGCTCCCCAAAATACTTTTTGGGGATAGAAATCTCTCGGAAACCTGACTCCTTGGTTCTCTCTCAACGGAAGTATGCCCTTGATCTTCTTCAAGAAGCAGGCTTGACAGGTGCCAAACCAGCTCATCTTCCCATGGCTGTTGGAGAAGACAAAACGTGGACGGATGAATCGCCTCCTCTATCTGATGTCACACGGTACAGACGTTTGGTAGGGAAACTCATCTATCTCACGGTGACTAGACCCGACATCGCCTATGCTGTAGGAAAGGTCAGTCAGTTTATGCAAGCTCCCAGGGAGTGTCATCTTCAGTCCGCCCTGAAGATTTTAGAGTATATCAAAGCAGCACCGGGCAGAGGGTTACTCTTCTAGAAAAATGGCCATCTGAGGGTTGAGGCCTACTCAGACTCAAGTTACGCGGATGACAAAGGCGATCGTAAATCCACGTCAGGTTTTTGTACCTTTGTTGGAGGTAATCTCGTGAGTTGGAAGAGCAAGAAACAGTCTGTTGTTTCCAGATCTAGTGCCGAAGCAGAATACCGGAGTATGGCGTCAACTACGTGTGAGTTAAAGTGGTTGCGGGCTCTCATGCTTGACCTGGGCGAGGTATATGATTGTCCTCTCCCTATGTTCTGTGACAACAAGGCCGCTATACACATATCCAGAAATCCGGTCTTCCATGAGAGAACGAAGCATATAGAGGTTGACTGTCACTTCATTCGGGAGGAGATTTTGAAGAATCAGATTTGTACTCCTTTTGTCACCTCTGACAAGGAGTTGGCAGATATCTTCACCAAGCCGGTTTCTACTTCCTTCTTCCGCATTTGTGACAAGCTGGGCATGATTGATATCTATGCTCCAGCTTGAGGGGGAGTGTTGAAGTATTAGACCGGGCGGCTTGGCGGTCTGATCCAGCGGTTTGTTGACCGAGCGGCTTAGCGGTCTGATCCAGCGGTTTGTAGACCGGGCGGTCTGTCGGTCTACCTCTGCGGTTTGTTCTATCCTGCTGGAGTTGCCGAGCGGTTAGCCCATCTGTCTAACCGCGCGGCCTATGCGGTCTCCATTATTCTAGCCGCTCAGTACTGTAAATGTTTAGTCCCACATTGTTTGTATACTCTCTTTCTTATCTCCTCCATTCTATATAAGGGAGGCCATACCTTTGTAAATGATATCTTTTTTGGATAATAAAATTTCAATTATTCAAAAGTTTGTTCGCTTGTTCTCTACTTTTCGCTTCTTGTTCTCTACTTTCTAACATGTGGTTTGTATATAACAATGGTTTGTATATAGCCAAACAAGGTATATATATAACAATGCCCTTAATTAAAAAACCAAAATAGGCAAGTAATTTAGGACTAATTCACGCTTATTATTGAAAGGTTAATCTGCTGTAAATGCATGCTTAATTTGAAGAAATTGACTGAAACAAGTTAGAATATGCATTTCTAAAAACTAAATAATTTAATTAACAATACATTAAAATAATTAAATGGATGCATAGTGCCTCCCACATATTAATATAGCGACTCAAAGTATAAAATAACAATATGATCAACAAATAGTATTAACTCTCACTTTAATAGAAAAACATTATATATATTTCAAATAATCCCGCACATCAAAATATAAGTTGATGGAAAATTTAGATTATATAAATGATACTTCCAAAGCAGCACAATAAAATACATACTATTTAAATTACATATAGTTTTAATTATGGGAGTGACTCCTTATTAAGATCATATAAAATGATTAAAATATCTCCCCTCTAAAAATATGAATTTTTCTGCCATATTCTAAATGTTGAATTTGTTGAAGTGAAAGTAGGTGGTCTGATTGAGCTGACCGCACATACCGCAGCCGGTTAGGCGGCTAGAAGATGAAGGATAGCCAGTTTCTGGCTTCCGCTCTTCTTTGTTGCGGTCTGGATCAGCAAGCACCCTGAGATGTAATCGGACGGTTAGTATTGGGCTAACCGCAGCTATTGTGGTTTGAACTGTGAGAACGCACAGTCCACTTGGAGTTTTCAGATTCTCTGGCTAGCGTGAAGGCAGACGGTTAGAGCAGTCTGCAGAGGCTAACAACACAGTTTGCTAGGGCCTTCTTGTGCGAGTTGATGCCAGAGTTCGATGGGTTGTGTTGACTTGTTCACGTGTTGTGACAAGTCTGGTTGGTTGCCTAGTTGCGGGCTGCAGTGTTATGCAGTCTGGAAGCGGAGACCGCAGAACTGTGTGGTCTGGTGGCAGAGTCCGGCAGATCTTCATAGGAGCGGACTGGGCTCAGAACGCGTGACTGAATTTCAGAAGTTCTCGCAAACTGAGGAGAGTGTCCGCACTTTTATGCGGTTTGATGGTTCTTGTCGTATATGCGGTTAGATGGTTATCATTGGCAGACTGACGCAGGTATCCGCACTTATGCGGATAGGTGGTGCTAGTTGCAGGATGTCGAGCAGTTATCCTATCGCTATGGGCGGTGATCATACTCGTCCTTTCTCCTATAAATAGGGGTCCCCGGCTCGTCATATACGAACGAGAACAATGAGAACTCAACTCATCTTTAGAACTTGCAGTTAGCTTTTTCAAACCGGCGCGACTAAGTGAAGTTCACTTGTACTATGCAGTCTGTGTGGCTAGCACCAGACGACTAGACAACTAGTTGGAAGGCTCAGTGTGGAGCAGTTCACAGTCAGTGGTATACAGCAGGTCGCGGCTACGTAGCTTGAAGTCACTTCCTCTGGGTTATTGATAGTTCAAGAAGTTTACCGGTCTATCAGCAGATTCTGTTTTCAGTTCATAAACATTTAACAACAGCCAGCCCGCACGGCTTGGTGGGTTCAGCACACAAGGTCGGCGGTTAGCGGCTTGTGCGGCTTCAATTTTCTAACCGCGCAGTTTCTCCTCTGCCTATAGTTTTTTGTTTCTATCAGGTACATTGTGAATCATGTCTCACAATGTATACCTCACCTTGTAAAGAAGTTGTTAATAATTCTAAAATTGAGACTCTTGCGCTTCTATTGTTACTGATTTCTACTTGATTTGGTTGTGGTTGAGTGTTCCCGCGACCTTTCTCGGCTTTCTTAGAAATTTTCACATGGTATCAGATGGGTGTTAAGAATTTAGCAGTTTATCAACCTCAGAGGTGTGCTATTCCTTGAAAGTTCAAGTAAATCAGGATTTAGCAATGGAAGTCGGTTATGCTAGATGTCTTGGGATTTAGCTCTTGACGCAAACCAAATTCAAGAAGTGACGGTCTTGCATGAAGAGTTATCTGATGGGTGAGGACCTTTGAGAGGTTGTCGGTGGAGACGACAAGCAAGAGGTGGTAGCTGCTACAGGGAATGCTGAGGCGGTGAGAGCTTGGAGGGGGACAAACACAAATGCAGAGTTCACTCTAAAGCGGGTAATCTCACCGGAGTTTTTCGACCACATCATTGGATGTCGATCGACTGCTGAGATTTTGTCGGCCTTGGATGGCCTATTCAATAAGAAGAATGTAGTTCGTCTACAGTTCTTGGAGAATGAGTTGGCAAAGGCCACTTAGGGTGATTTGTCCATATCATCCTTCTTTCTGAAGATGAAGAATCTCAGCGCTAAGATTTCAGCATTGGACCCAAAAGAGTCTATCTCAGAGGCAAAGTTGAAGAGACACATTATCCGCAGCTTGCGGAAGGAATATGTTGTCTTCGTTACTTTTGTTCAAGGCTGAGCCAATCAACCATCACTGCTTGAGCTGAGAAACCTGTTGACTTCACAGGAAAGTTTGGCGAGGCAGATAGCTGGAGTCTCTATCTCAGTGGAGAGAATGAGGTTCTTTACTTAGGGAAGAAGAAGAGATGAGACGGGAAGAAGAAGTCAATTGTTAGCAATAGTCCGTCTTCTTCATCATAGCAGGAGAGGAGCAAGGCTCCTACGCAAGATGATAGGAGGAAGAGAGGAGGACCACAATGCTACAGGTACAATAAGCTTGGTCATATTTGGAAGGACTACAGAGTCAATCTTCAGCTGGGGCATGCTGCAGGAAAGGGTGAGGCTAAATTTAGAGCTGAGAAAGGAGGATGGGGGAGTGCCTTTATGATGAGCACTTGTGTTCATGCACTCGCCTCCATCAACTATTAGGATGACTAGATCGTGGACTCGGGGTGTATTTATCACCTCACCGAGGATGAGTCAAAGTTCTCTTCACTATAGAAGTACAAAAATAATGATGTTATTGTTACGACTGATGATATTGTGCATGCAGTAGAGAAAGAGGGGGCAACTTATTTAGATAGTGATCAGGGGCCACTCATGTTGAGGAGTGTGTATCACATGTCGGGCTTGAAGAAAAACCTCTTCTAGGTGACCAACACTGTAGACATTGGGTATTAGGTTCTATTCGGCCCGACAAAAGTGAAATTTCTCTGAAATGTGTCAGTTGTGAAAGTTGACGTCACTCATGTTGGAGGGAGGGTTAAGGACTTGTTTGTGTTGGTGACAAACTCCTATATTGAGAATATGAGGGCAAACGACAGTGCTTCTATCTGGCATGAGAGGTTGGAGCATGTTTGAAGGATCAAGCGCATAACCAACTGTTCCAAAAGCCCGGACTGTTGGAAAGGGTGCTACTTAATTTCTTAAATAAGTAGAAGAGCGCCACGGGTCAAGTGAAGGAACGCCGGACCCAACAATCCCCCCTCGGCGTCCAGCACAACCCGTCGGCTCAGAGGTGGAGTTACCACATGGCCCACACGGCTCAGAGGTGGGGTTACCACATGTATACGGTTGCACGGCTCGCCGGACCCACACAGGTAGAAGGGAAAATCAGGATTTAATAGCGCTCCCCCGGTCTTGAACCCGTGACCTGCTCTGATACCAATTGAAGGATCAAGCGCATAACCAACTGTTCCAAAAGCCCGGACTGTTGGAAAGGGTGCTACTTAATTTCTTAAATAAGTAGAAGAGCGCCACGGGTCAAGTGAAGGAACGCCGGACCCAATAATGTTGGTATGGATAAGCTGAAGGGTATGACAGCGGGAGGCCTGGTGCATGGCCTGCCTAGTCTTTCATCTTTTGGTGACGGTCATGTTTGTGCAGGATGTCAGTATGGTAAGGCTCATCGCCTTCTATTTGACAAATCACAGACCAGGTGCAAGACACCGTTGGAGTGCATCCATAGTGACCTAATAGGACTCACCGTAACCCCCAGTCTCGGAGATAACAGGTATATGCTGGTTCTTGTTGATGCCTTTTCAAGATATACTTGGGTATACTTTATGAAGGAGAAGCCAGAGGCGTTTGGGAAATTCGTGGAGATCAAGGAGCTCGTGGATGGTCGGCTCGGTCTACAGATCAAGAAATTGAGAACTGACAATGGAGGAGTGTTCAACTCTAATGAGTTCTCCAACTTCTGCAGAAAACATGGTATCTGGAGAGAGCTTACTTGTGCACATACTCCACAACAGAACAAAGTTGCAAAGCAGAAGATCCATCATTTGACAGAGACCTACAAGTGCTGGCTTCATGCAAAGGCATTCTCAGGGCCTTCTGGGCGAGTAGAATGGCCTGTGCGACTTATGTCATCAACCAGATGCCTATTAGTCCAAACAACATGAAGTCTCCACATAAGCTGATGTTTAAGGAGAAGCCCAGTGTAGAACATCTATAGGTGTTCGGATCAACTTGCTACGTGCATGTTCCAGACGCTCTCGAAATGAAGCTAGATGCAAAAGTACGGAATCTAGTCTTCGTCAGCTATGATGAGAGGAAGAAGGGCTGGAAATTCATGGATCCAGAGACATAAAAGTTTGTTGTCTCTCGGGATGTGGTATTCGACAAATTGATGTCATACTAGGGGTAAGTCATCTGTGGAGCTATAGGAGAGCAGGTCTGACAGAGAGCAGGGTGAAGCTGCTCCGGATCTTCTGGTGGAGTTGTCTGTGTCACCATGTGCTCCGGTTTCTTCTAACTCTTGGGCGGGAGCTTCTGGATCTGGAAGCAGGGAGAGCGATACTCCTAGTGTGTCCGAGAGGAGAGCTAGTTTAGAATAAGCAGCGAAAGTGGGGGATCAGGATAAATCCTCATGGAGGTCCAAAATGACCATTATTCCACCAACTCGATATAGGGACGAGAATATGATTAGTTTCGTCTCATGTTTCTTCGAAGGTCCCTTGGATGAGCGGTAGTTGTCAAACTTTGAAATCGCCACTGACATTAAGGAGTGAGAAGACTCTATGGATGAGGAGATGGCCGCCCTCAGGAAGAATGAGAGTTGAGACCTTGTGCCCAAGGTAAAAATCATCACTCATGTGACATGCAAGTGGGTTTACAAGCTCAAGAAGAATGCTGACGGCAGTATCGAGCAGTACAAGGCTCGCCTTGTATCTTGGGGGTTCTCGCAGCAGTACGAGGAAGATTATGAATAGATGTTTAGTCCGGTAGCCAAGATGACTTCAGTTCGAGTGGTGATTTCTTTGGCGACTTGTCAAGGATGGAGGAAATAATATTTTCCTTTACGACGAGATTGACAATGACATCTTTATTGTGCAATCACTTGGTTATGTTCCTGAATAGTATCCAGGACACGTCTGTAAACTAAATAAGGCCCTCTATAGTCTGAAGCAGACGCCTCGGTCATGGTATGGGAAGATCGAAGAATACCTCCAGTTCTGTGGATACTTTGCTTCAGACTCAGATTCACGTCTGTTTGTTAAGAAGAGGGGGGAGCTTCAGGTCTTGGTACTGTTGTATGTTGATGATATGATCATCATCGGGAATTCGAAGGAAGAAGTAGCTAGGCTAAGAGCTGAGCTTGCTATCAGGTTCGAGATAAATGATCTTGGGGAGCTCTATCATTTCCTTGGGCTTGTGGTAGAGAGAAAGAAGAGCGGTTTGCTCATTTCCCAAAAAGGCTATATAGAGAGAATCGTTAAGCGGTTCAGAATGCGGGAGTGAAAGAGCAGCTCTACTCATCTAGAGGTTAGTCTGAAGCTTCGACACGATGAGGGAAGGGTTCTTTTAGATCCCTTGGTGTTCTGAGCTCTTGTGGGGAGTCTCATTTATTTGACGATTACAATACCAGATATTGCTTATGCTGTGGGCCGAGTAATTTGGCATATGACGGAGCCTTGGAAGCCTTATCTGGTGGAGGCTATGAATATTCTGAAGTACGTGAAGTCTACCTCAGATATAAGCCTCTTCTACTAGAGGGAAACGGGCTTCAAGCTGTATGGTTACACAAATGCTGATTATAAGGAAGATTCTGATGACCAGAAGTCGACATCAGGATATGTCTTCATGTGCGGAACGACAACTATCTCGTGGTGCAGTAAGAAGCATGATTCAGTGTCTGTCTCCACTACGGAAGCAGAGTATAAGGATTCGGCCTTGACAACTCAGGAAGCCAGCTGGCTTAGGAGGTTAGTGGAGGACATCTATAAGGAGGTGCGAGGTGTTACTCTGCTGCGCGGTGAAAATGAGAGTGCTCTCAAACTGGTTAATAATCCAGTTTCTCATGCGCGAATGAAGCACAACGAGATCGAACATCACTTCATTTGGGAGAAGGTGCTGGAGGGTTCTTTGATGGTTGAGTATGTGTAAAGTCAGGACAACATTGCGAACATCTCCACGAAGCCGCTGTCGAAGAGACCGTTTACTCGATTATAAGGTTTGCTCGGGCTGGTTTCCACTTTCCATTTCAAGGGAGAGTGTTGAATTTGTTGAATTGGAAGTGAGTGGTCTGATTGGGCAGACCACACAGACCATAACCGGTTATGCGGCTAGATGATGACAGATAGCCAATTTATGGCTTCTGTTCTTCTTTGTTGCGGTCTGGATCAATAAGCACACTGGGAGATAACTGAGCAGTTAGCATTTGGCTAACTGCAGCTGTTACGGTCTGAACTGCGAAACTGCATTGTCCGCTTGGAGTTTCAGGTTCTCTGGATACCATGGAGACAGACGGTTAGAGCAGTCTGCGGAGGCTAACCGTACGGTTCGTTGGGACCTTGCGCGGGTTGATGCCAGAATTCGTTGGGTTGTGTTGACTTGTTTACAGTGTTATGACAAGTCAGGTTGGTTGTCTAGTTGCAGGCTTCAGTGTTGCGCGGTCTAGAAGCGAAGACTGCAGAACTGCGCGGTCTGGTGGCAGAGTGCGGCAGATCTTCATAGGAGCGGACTTGGCGCAAAATGCGGAACTAAATTTCACAAGTCCTCGCGGACTGAGGAGAGTGTCCGCACTTCTATGCGGTTTGATGGTTCTTGCCACATATGCAGTTAGATGGTTATCATTGACGGACTAACGCTGATATCCACACTTGTGCGGATAGGTGGTGTTAGTTGCAGGATGATAGGCGATTATCCTATCTCTATGAGCGGTGATCACACTCCTTCTGTCGCCTATAAATAGGGGTCCCCGACTCGTTATATATGAACAAGAACAGTGAGAAATCAACTCGAGGTTTAGAACCTGCAGTTAGTTTTTTCTAATTGGCGCGACTAAGTGAAGTTAACTTGTATTGTGCAGGCGGTGTGCCTAGCACCGGGAGACAATACAACTAGTTGGAAGGCTTAGTGTGGAACAATTCACGGTTTATAGTCAGTGGTATACAGCAGGTCGCGACTAGGAGGCTTGAAGTTAGTTCCTCCGGGTTGCGGATAGTTCGAGGAGTTCGTCTGGTCTATCAGCGAGTTTTGTTTTCAGTTCATCAACATTCAATAACAGGCAATCCGCGCGGCTTGGTTGCGGTTTGGCGACTTGGCGGGTTCAACGGACAAGGCTGACGGTTAGCGGCTTGTGCGGCTTCAGTTTTCTGACCGCATGGTTTCTTCTCTATCTGTAGTTTTTTGTTTCCATCAGGTACATTGTGAATCCTGTCTCGCAATGTATACCTCGCCTTGTAAAGAAGTTGCTGATAATTCCAAAATTGAGACTCTTATGCTCCTATTATTACTGATTTCTACTTGACTTGATTGTGATTGAGTGTTCCTGCGACCTTTCTCGGCTTACTTAGAAATTTTCACACTATAATATGCCACTCCTTAAGACTATCTACAAGATTCATGAACCATTTAGACATTCTAGACTATTCTATATACATTAGAACAACTTCGAGCATGCTAGACCCACTACACCAAAGATTTAAACACACTTCTTGAAACATCTTAATGTGCTAGAATTCTTTAGAAGGTTTCTTCATATACAAGAGTATGAGACACTTTCATACTACACTAAAATATTCTAAGTTTCCAGACAGCCCAAGAAACTTCTACACAATACTCAAACTATTGTTGCTACTCTTAGCCTCAATATATCTTCGGATTTGTTTGTATCTTCAAAAATCTCCCTCAAAGTGTGCGGCTATGAATATGCAGTCCAAAACATTCTCCCCGACCCAATTCGATCATCGTCATCCTTATCGCATCCCTGACGTCAATCTCTCTGATGCTCATTTTGGGATCTAACATTAATCAACAATCTCCATGATATATAGACTATCTACAAACAGACCAAGGACTTCCTTCACACAATTAAGAAAGTTCCTTGCAATGATACATTAATAGTCATTAAGAAGAATAACCCACACAGGCTCCCTTCTCCTACATACCCCCATCCACACCTCCATACTATATGCAATACCAACAACAAGAATCTCCTCAAAGGTCATGGCCTTTTGCTTCCCTACTCCATGTTCTTCAAGGAACTCCATTTTCCGTGCAACCTGCCTGGATATGAAAAGATCAGTCACCCACTTATTGACTAATGCATTCATCTTCATCCCCCAACCCTTACTTCCATCAATGCAAACACTAAATTACCAGTTGATGTTGCAAAAAAGAGGGCCCCGAGTGACCAAGAGGACTCACAGATTTACATATAATTTGATTTGGTGACAGCAATTTGAGGAACCATGTCAATGGTCATAAATAGTGTCTTAAAGAGTTGTAACTGATGCTATGAAATTAATGAATTCTATTATTGTTCTATGTCTCCTCCTTCCTTAGTCTCCCACCTCAGTTGCTTTCGATTATAGTCCTAACAAGACCCCTATCCATGACAGCCTCTTTCTAGTGCCAACAAATCTCATTCCTTTTTTTTTCTTTCAATTCTAGCTTGAAGTTCAATTCGACCCTATGAGTTTTATTCATGGATTCATCATTTCCCTCCACGTTTTATGTTTTTATGTTGATGTTCATCTCTACTCTAGTTACCGGCCCTCGAGATTCTGTTACCCATGTTGAGCTAGCGGCCGTCTCTAAAATCCTTCACTAATAATTTCTCATGAAGTCTGCTGTCAAGACTAGTCTTCTTCTACTTCAACCCATGTTGAGCTTCATTATGTTCATTCTCATCCTGGCACCAAATCAAACTGGATATTAACAACCTAGCTATTATGAAACTATGAAAGACACTTCTTAGGCCACTTTCATGGTTCATCTTGTTAAAGCAGTATAGATAGACAACAGATGTAGGCCTATAAAAATATAAGTATGGAAATGTGGAAAGCCCATTTTAGCTTTTCTGAAAGCGCTAGGGTTGCTACATCCCAAAAAAATCTAAAACATTTTTTTGGCACAACCATTTTTCTCATCATTGGACAACCAAACGTCTCTAAAACAATGATAGCTATGAGCTAGAGTGGTGCAGCACACGAAGAGTACGCCGTCAAACTTATAAGGGAAACAAGAAATAATCCACACAGCAATACGAAGGTTCGTCAAGCCTCTAGAGACCTTACAAGGCCTATGAGCCGATGTCTGATCAAGCAAAAAGGACCTACCCGATCCGAACGAATGCGCAAAATAACGATGAAATAAACCGGAGAGAATCACGACTCAAACAAAGCAACCTTTAGGGATTGCACACAAGTGTCCAACGTATGTATGGGCACGGCATTTCCTCAAACACCTAGCGTGCACAAATCCAAGTTCTACTTGGGATTAGCGAACGATCGCGCAACCAACTCATTAACGACGACCGCTGCAGAAACAATGTTTTGAGGCGGAGATTTACTCGGAGTAGGCACTAATCCTAACTAGAATCTAGCGAATGACAAACCGTTCCTTTCCGACTAATTGGTTGGAGTTTGCAACGCATTCACCACTTTTTGATTCGTTCAAAGATTCCAAATCACGCACTAATCCATTCACAACCGCAAGAAATAAAGGAAACGTGACAAATCACACCTAGAGTGGGGTAGAGGAATTGTTACCCAACCGTGAGAATTCTCTGTATCGCACGACTGGAATCTCAAGAGGGCCGCTATAACGGCCCAGGAAGGCAACCTGGCACCGCCGGCCCACCAAGCAGCCCAGGAAGACCATGACACTACCGGCGGAACAGCCAGAATCTTACAAGACCTGCAGGCCGTACACCCCAACCCATCACTGTGCCTGTTTTTTAGCAACAGTAGGTTGTTGCCACGGAGTTTCAAACCCGTAACCTTGATAACACTCTCTTCCAACAGAGTTCATCACCAACTGAGCTGCCCCAACCCATCACTGTGTCTGTTTCTCAACAACAGTAGGTTGTTGTCACTGGGTTTCGAACCCGCAACCTCGATAACACTCTCTTCCAACATAGTTCATCACCAACTGAGCTCAGTTGGTGATGAACTATGTTGGAAGAGGGTGTTATCGAGGTTGGCCGGTTCGAAACCCCGTGGCAATAACCTACTGTTGCTGAGAAACAGACACAGTGATGGGTTGGGGTGTACAGCCTGCAGGCCATGTAAGATTCCGGTTGTACCACCAGTAGTGCCATGGTCTTCCTGGGCTGCTTGATGGGCCGGCAGTGCCACGTTGCCTTCCTGGGCCGTTACAGCCGCGGGTTTGTGTCATAGGAGGAACAACCGCTGTCGTCGTCGTGAGGAAGGAGCAGCCGGTCGGCACGCCGCTGTCGCGTCGCACGAAGGGGAGAGGGGCTGGAGGCGTCTCGCCACTGGTAGGAGAAGTGGCGTCGCACCACAATAGGGATGGTATCACGCCGGAGGAGGGTCGCCGGTGTCGCGCCGGAGGCGGGATTCGCCGATCGGGAGGTGTCGCACCTGCTGGACGGGAATCAGGAAACAACCAATCTCAAAATAATTTTTCATTAGGGCAAAGCCCCAATAGAGGGGTATCTATACTCCTCACATAAAGCACTCCTAAACCACACAATATCATGATCTAATCCTAGCCATCAACGAGTTTCCATCTAAAATAAAATGCAGGAAAATAAATGAGTCTGTGACCACCTAACATTTTGGTCGATTAGACAAAAAATGCGCAAATACTGTTTTACAAAATAATGTACGAGCTAATTAAATGTTATGCGGCTCATGTCGTGATAGGCCCTCCTCGTCTTGGGCCGAAGATTGTAGTGGTGCGCAACTTCGTCAAGTGGAACCGGGTCGACATCATCAATCCTACCCCACTCAAAACCACTCGTCACCGGTGAGTGGTCTAAGCGGTAACGGTGTACCAGCTCATCATCAAGGCGCTCCATCTCAGCGGCGGTCACCCAAGTGGCGTCACAAATGGGGCGGTCTTGCCAACGAACTAAGTAGCGGTGCACGCCGCCATCAGTGGAAGCAATGACTTCGTCATCCAAAATCTGATATGATACAAAAAGAATCGGCAAGAACCTGAAGAAAACATCAGTAACGGGCATAGTATCATCGCGAGCCGCACTAGTAGGTGAGGGGGGTAGCTCCAAGGTAGAAATATCTGGAGATGTGGTTTCACTCCCAAACCCAAGAGAATGACTGTGAGGAGAAGTAGAAGAGAGGTGAAGTAATTTTTGTGGTGTTTCATGAAAAAGTGTAAGATCGAAAACATTAAACACGAGATTTACGCCTCAATCGGTTGGTAAGTCAAGTACATACGCATTGTCACCCAACTTTTTTGAAATCTTGAAAGGGCCGACACGTCGGTTGACCAATTTCTTTATGGTACCCGCAGGTAACTGTTCAGGAATTAGCTTCACTAAGACTAAATCTCCGACATCAAAACTTTGAACCCGCTTGTGCACATTCATGTGAGATTGGTAAGCGTCGTATGTAGTGGCTAATCAGTGGCGGATCTCGTGGTGCAACACAAGTAAATGGTGAGCAAAGTCTGTGACAAATTGACTTGATTTATACGCGGGAGGCAGCGGGATCAAGTCAATAGGCACACGTGCGTTGTAACCGTGCACAATTTCATTCGGGGAAAGACCCGTGAAGCGATTTTTGGAGTTATTATAAGCAAGTTGGGCTTGCGGAAGGATGAGATCTCAAGTCCCCTTATGATCGTCCACTAAACAACGTAGCAAATTACCCAAACTCCGATTGACCACCTCAGTTTGACCATCCGTTTGGGGGTGGTATGCCGCGGAAAATAGGACTTCGGTAACAATCGACATCCATAAGATTTTCCAAAAATAAGATGTGAATTTAACATCTCTATCTGATACAATAATCTTGGGTAGACCTCTATGACTAACGACTTCCTTAAAATAAAGTTTTGCGATGTGAGAAGCGTCATTTGTCCGATTACAGGAAATAAAATGCGCCATTTTGGAGAAACTATCGACAACCACTAGAATGGGATCGTGTTTGCGTTGTGTTAGTGGAAGGCCGGGAATAAAGTCTATACTAATGCCGTCCCATGGTGTTGAAGGAATGGGAAGTGGTGTATATAAACCCGCGTTGTTTTTGTTACCCTTAGCGACTTGACACGTTCGACAACTACTCACAATTTGATTAACCATTCTTTTTAAGCTGGGCCAAAAGAACTTATCTTTGACCAACGTGATGGTCTTGTCACGACCAAAATGACCACCTAAGCCGCCGTCGTGCATCTCCCAAATAATAAAAAGTCGGAGGGAGGAATACGGGATGTACAAACGCGATCCCTTAAATAAGTACCCATCACGGATAACGTATTAAGAAATAGTGTGTGGGAATGACGCTTGTACCGAGTGAAAGATCTCCTTAAAATCCTTGCATTCGGCATACTCACGAAGGATACGTTCAAAGCCTAGAACTTTAACGTCAAGCGTATGTAGAAGTAAGCTAACGCGGCTAAGCGCATCGGCAACATGGTTATGTTTTCATTTGCAATGTTTGATCACAAATGTGTACTCTTGAAGGAAAGAGACTCATTTGGCTTGGCGTGAGCTTAGCTTATGTTGCGAATTAATATAGCAACATCATGATCTGAGAAGAGAATGAATTCTTGGGGCAAAAGGTAGTGACGCCAATGGCGTAGGCTTTGGACAATTGCATAAAATTCACGTTCGTAGTTGGAGTAATTTAATTTGGGCCCGTTTAATTTTTCACTAAAGAAGCAAATCAGATGGTCTTCTTGGCTTAAAACGCCACCTATACTCGCTCCCGAGGCGTCACAAGAGATCTCAAAAACTTTATTAAAATCGGGTAACTGGAGAACCGGTGCCTCGGTCATCAACCTTTTAGTTTGTTCAAATGTCAAAGAAGCGGATTTAGGCCACTTAAAGTCGCCAAGTTTCATACATTCGGTAATGGGGCCATAACGGTACTAAAATTACAAATGAAGCATCTATAAAATATGGCCAAACCATGAAAACTTCTAACATCCTGAATAGATTGGGGTTCCGGCCAATCTAAGATCGCTTGAACCTTGGCGGAATCAACCTTAATGTCGTCCGCGCTAACAATATAGCCTAAGAAAGAGACTGAGGAGTCCAGAAAATGACACTTCTTGAGATTGAAAAAAAGTTTTTCTTTCTGGAGAATTTCAAAGATTTGTCTTAAATGATGGATGTGATCTTTTGCGGATATAATGTAGATTAATAAATCGTCAAAATTGATCACCAAAAATTTTCCTATAAAATTATTAAATAGTTGTGTCATCGTACGGGAGAACGTGCTAGGGGCATTAGAGAGGCCAAAAGACATCACTAACCATTCATATAAGCCTTCTTTAGATTTGAACGCTGTTTTTCACACATCCCCTTCCCAAATCCTAATTTGGTGGTAGCCACTTCGAAGATCAAATTTGGAAAATATGGTAGCCGGCGCCACTAAGCATATCCAATAAATCGTCCAACCGGGGATGAGAATGCAATATTTAACCGTGATTTTGTTGATCGCCCTACTAGCGACGCACATTCGCCATGAATCATCTTTCTTAGGGGCGAGCAGTGTCGGGATCGCACATGGACTTAGACTATATCAGATGAGACCCTTGAAGAGCAGATCTGAAATTTGCGCTTGGAGTTCCGCATGCGCACTATGATTAAGGCGGTAGTGCGGGAGGTTAGGAAGTGTAGATCCCGGAATGAGATCGATTGCGTGTTGGATACTCTGGAGGAGAGACAAGTCGGAGGGAAGTTTATCAGGGTGGACATCCTTAAATTCTTCCAGGAGGGTCAAGATTTCGGTTGGAAAGGAAGTCGTGGGAGGAAGTGTGCCTTGAGATTGGAGCAAAACTGAAGCATATACCATACCACCAGAAAAGCTTTCTCTTTCAAAATTTTTTGGGTTTAGTAAACTTAAGGTTTGCTTGACCGCGGGAAGGGGGGTGTCCTTGGTCTTGAGGTCTGTAGGTGCGATCGGGCGTAAGGTAATTTTTTGATCTTGGAATTTAAATTCATACGTATTGGCGCGACCAAAGTGGGTGACGTTGTAATCGTAAAACCAAGGGTGGCCAAGGAGGACATGACACGCATCCATGAAAATAACGTCGCACCAGACTTGGTCGACATACTCCTTGATAACTAGAGGAACAAGGCAACATTTGGTGACCGGAATAAAGGTCTTATTGACCCAAGAAACTTGGTAAGAAGTGGTGTGTGGCTCGGTAGTTAACTTCATGCGGAGAGTAGCGGCTTTGGAAACCATGTTCATGCAACTCCCACTATAGATGATGAGTTTGCATGATTTCTCATCGCTTTTAAAATACAAGGAAAAGATGCATGATTTCCAATCATGACTACTACGTGCAGTAGTCAAGATGCAATGCATGACCGAGAGGTTGTGGGAGGCAAAATCTTCTTCCATGTCACTAGGAATGTCGGACTGTTTCAACGTCACTATGTTCCTCATAAACGAGATCGTCGTCATCGGCCGTAGGTTTCGATCAAGGTGACTAACTTGCGGCGAGTGGGACATTCAACCGCATAGTGTCTCAGTTGATTACACGAGTAACAAGTGACGTACGCGTGCTTTGCTAGTTTTGCCTATGGGGATGCGCTCGCCCGATTTGTCGTTAGCTTTTTCTAGCGGTGATGATAACGGATTTGGGATTGTTTTGGGAGATATTTTTCCCCTTTGAGTTATTATAGGACGTAAAGTTTGATTTTGAATGGAAAAATCCTTTGGAGGAAGTCGCCCGCGGAGTGGTTGTCATTGAAATTTTTTTTTTTCAATGTCAAGGGCGACATTCATGGCGGAGTCCAGATCATGGTGATCATATCGCCGAATTTGGTTTTGGATCTCCGGGGGAAGGCCCTTACGGAAGCGTGAGACCGTAAGCTCGGGCATCTCTTGAATATCACAACGGATCATTAATTCATTTAATTCGCCCATGTATTCACTCACCGATTTAGTGACTTGGCGTAAAAAGGTGAATTCGTCGAACATATTTGTTCGGTGGTAGGCGGAGACAAAGTGATTAGTGAGGATGTTATGTATTGGTGCCCATGTGTGGGGAATCCCACCAACACGACGCTCTTCATTGAGCCAAAATATTTGGGCACACCCTTCTAATTTCATATGAGCGACGACTACCTTTTGGTGGTCATCCAAGTCATGTCACTCAAAATAGCATTTGATTTTCATGAGTAAATCGTTAAATTTTTTGGGGTCACCATAACCGTCAAACGTTGGAGCATCAATTTTTATTTTGCGGGTGAGGTCATTGTGCCAAGCGCCATTGTGCTCGTCGTCGCCAAGGTCATTGTGTTGGCGTTGTTGGCGTGGTGGAGGATTACGTGGAGGGTTATGAGGTTGGTGTTACGCTGGAAAACCGTTTTGGATCGTTTGAGTTAAGTTGGTAAAGATCGCGGTGAGTTGAGCGATTTGATCGGTGAGATCACGTTGAACGGCCACTAGTTGCACTTGCGTATCCTCACGATTATCCGGATTGTCGCCCATATTATTGGACGCGGATGAGAACCGGGAATAGTCGTTTTCCGACCGTGTGTGCATAAAATGAGTGTGAAGACTGGAGGACCGGAAAAGTTTAAGAAAAATTTGCGCCGAAATCTGATACCAAATTGGTGGAGCACACGAAGAGTACGCCGTCAAACCTATAAGGGACAACAAGAAAATAATCCACACAGCAAAACGAAGGTTCGCCATTGCTCTATAGATCTTACAAGGGCTATGAGCCAATGTCCGATCAAGCGAAAAGGACCTACCCGATCTGAACGAATGTGCAAAATAACGATGAAATAAATCAGAGAGAATCACGACTCAAACAAAGCAACCCGTAGGGATTGCGCACAAGTGTCCACGTACGTATGGGCACGGCATTTCCTCAAACACCTAGCGTGCACAAATACCAAGTTCCACTTGGGATTAGCGAGCGATCGTGCAACCAACTCACTAACGATGACCGCTGCGGAAACAATATTTTTGAGGGGGAGATTTAGTCGGAGTAAGGGCTAATCCCAACTAGAATCTAGCGAACGACAAACCGTTCCTTTCCGACCAATTGGTTGGAGTTCGCAACTCATTCACCACTTTCCGATTCGTTCAAAGATTCCAAATCACGCACTAATCCATTCACAACCGCAAGAAACAAAGGAAACGGGACGAATCACACCTAGAGTGGGGTAGAGGAATTGTTACCCAACCGAGAGAATTCTCAGTATCGCACGGCTGGAATCCCAAGAGGGTCGCAGGTATGTGCCGGAGGAGGAACGGCCGTTGTGGTTGTCGTGAGGAAGGAGCAGCCGGTCGGCACGCCGTCGTCCCGTCGCACGAAGGGGAGAGGGGCTGGAGGCGTCTCGCCACCGGTAGGAGAAGTGACGTCGCACCACAATAGGGACAGTACCACGCCGGAGGAGTGCCGCCGGTGTCGCGCCGGAGGCAGGATTAGTCGATCGGGAGGTGTCGCACTTGCTGGACGGGAATCAGGAAACGACCAGTCTCAAAATAAATTTTTTATTAGGGCAAAGCTCCAATAGAGGGGTCTATATACTCCTCACATAGAGCACTACTAAACCACACAATATCATGATCTAATTCTAGTCATCCAAGAGTTTCCACCTAAAATAAAATGTAGGAAAATAAATGAGTCCGCGACCATCTAACATTTTGGTCGATCGGACAAAGGAAATCTGCAAATATTGTGTGAAAAAATATTGTACGAGCTAATTAAATGTTCCGCGGCTCATGTCGCGATAGGCCCGTCTCGTGTTGGGCCGAAGATTGTAGTGGTGTGCCGCTTCGTCAAGTGGGACCGGGTCGGCGCCATCATAGAGTAGAACATTTTCCACCACCAACACAATCTCAAAGTCACGTCTTCTAGCACTCTTTGCGAGAGTCTCTCCATATTCCAGAGGCTCTATATGTACAATTAATCTCTCAGCCACCACAAATCTTCTGCCACTTATAAAAATTATTGTAAACTCTATAAGCTTCAATTTCTAGCTATCTTTGAAATTTTGATTTATCAAAAAAGCACATTATAAGTTTCAATTATATGTAATGTTACAGGGAGCTTTTCGTGATTAATTATTCCTATAACAAATTGTAAGAATCTTACATAAATGGGACAGACATTTTTGATGATGTTGTTAAATTATATAGTAGATGGTATTTTAAAATGAAATGTTTATAAAAAGTAGTACAACTTTACGAATATATATATAAACAAAAGAATATTATTGATGTTTTATAGCAAGTGGAAGAAGATTGTAAACTATTGAAGAGTATAAATGACAGCTCTTATCTATCCATCCAAAATTCTTCATGCTATAAGGGCTGTATGCATGTAGAAAGGAGCAAGTTGTCTGCTGCTTTTGAAGGGGAATGGGAGAGATGCAGCAGGAATAATTCATGGAATATATATAATGAGAAAGATATACCGTCTTCTATACAAAATATGCTACTTAGCTGCCTCTTTTACGCATCCTTAGCTAGGTATTATTCATCCATGAAATATATAGTTATAACTTATGAAACAAAGCACAAGAAGCGTGCAGTACTTGGCTAGTTTTCTCCATAAATTTATGTTAACCAAGTAAGCATTGCTTCAACAATGTAGCGGAATGAAGAGAAATTCTTTGATTATACTTATGAACAAATTTATAAGATAATTTTGTAGACTGCTCATGACCAGGACATTAAAAGATCAAGACACAAACCCTAATAAGCACACTCAACTCTTACAAGTGGAGACTCGCTATTAAAACAATTTTTAAACCATGGATGATGAAATGAGGAGAGGTCTTTCTCTTATACGAATCATTGCACGGACCCATTAGCACCATGTAGGCATATTGTTCTAATCAAAGTATATGCTCGGGGTCTACTTGGTGAATTCTTCTCCTATTCATACGAATCATTGCAGAAAGACTGGAATGTCAAGAAGTTTCATATTATAAAAAGATGTTACGTCCATGGTTTAAGGATAGAAGCGCTTGAGGTCATCACCGCTCCAGGTGTGACTCAGGGTCTCGCCCCCCACATTCTGGAGGCGATTCCCCCTGACCACAAGGATTCCTTGACAACAAACGGACCCTCCCAACTTGGATTGAGATTTCCCACGGCACCTGATCTTCCTGCGGCATCTACCTTTTTCAGGACCAAGTCCCCTTCCATAAACTGTTTAATTCTAACGTGTTTGTCAAAACACTTGGCCATCCGCCGTTTAATTTCTTCCTGCCTGACGGTGGCCACATCTCGGAGATCCTCTGTTAGATCCATGGAGAGTCGCAACTCGTCTTCATTCTCAGCCCTCCACTCTTCTCTGCCTTCCTCTGCCTCCAATATATGTGGTGTCCGGACCTCGAATTCTATCGGAAGCACGGCTTCGCAACCGTGGGAGAGCATGAAGGGGGTCTCCTCCATGGCCGTGTTGGGGCTGGTCCTCAGTGTAACGCCCCAAGTCTCGAGGATGACTGGACTGAGGAGAGTGGGTAACACGGCCTGGGACACTGGCGTGTCCCCAAGCCGTGTCCTACTCTGTGTAAGGTACACGGCCGGGGACACGGGCGTGTCCAGGGCCGTGTCCTGCACTCGAGTGATGCAGGGTGGTCTCGAGCGAGCTCGACGAAATGCGGTCGATGCTTGTCGAGTGGGATACACGGGCGTGTCCAGGGTCGTGTCCTGCTATGCGCTCGACGAGTTCTCAAGTGAGTTCGACGAACTGCACTCGACAATCCTCGAGTGGGGCACACGACCTATGACACGGGCGTGTCAAAGGTCGTGTCCTTCTCCGTGTTTGATTAGGAGGTTAAACACGGGCTGGACACGGGCGTGTCTGAAGCCGTGTCTGGCACACGACCTGTGACATGGGCGTGTCACACGGCCGTATCCTAGTCTAGATAAGTCGGTTTCTTTGCCGCTTAAAGTATACAGCCTGTGACACGGGTGTGTGCTCGTGTCACACGCTGTGTTCAGCCTGGGAAAATGATTTTCAGGACTTTTCGTGGTTGTCCATTCCTTTCAAAGGGGATCCAACGGCCCTGAATTCTCCCTGCTGCTGATAAGGCCAAGAGTTGAGGATAAACTCTCTCATTTTCTCAAGACATTTCTCTTTCTTCAAGTGTTAAAGAGTGGGGAGAGCAAGGGAGAAGGAGGAGGAATCCGGTTGCCGGTGGAGCTTTAGAGCTCCGAATCGCGTGTCGAGTCCAGATTTGTGGAGGCAAGGCCGTTGGAGTGCTTTTCATCCGGCTAGTTTTCCATGGCTCCAAAGCGATCATCAAGGTAACGATCTTTCTTCCTTGGATATGTGAAGTCCTTAATTTGGCATATGTATGAGTTTCCCCCACAAAAGGTGGCTTATTGAAGGATTCCCCTTGGGTTGATTTTGGATATCCCCAATATGTTTTGCATGTAGATCCAGAAATGTGAAGTACGGAATAGGCATACTGTGTGAAGCTCATCTGAACAGATTGGTCTGGATTGGTGATGTTTATTTTGCACACTGGAGAAGACTCCGCGTATAAATGAATATGTTTGCGGATTCAGTGGGGTTGTGCCTGTGAAGTGTAGTAGCAGGAAGTACTGGAGTGAAAGTCTAGGAAATTCCCCGCAAAGTGCTTGTGTTGTATGCTTTGAAAGACCAGTATTTCTGGTACTGCAGGTGGCTGCAGGGTTTACTGGATGGTTGATCCAAATAAGATTGGGGCTAGGGATGGAAATTGAGTTCTGTCGCTAATGTCGGGCGAGAGTGAGTGTCGCTGGCGATGGCACCTAGCTAACCTGTGATTGTGAAGCCAGTCCTTCGGGGACAGTGTGGCTATTTGTGAGCTTTGTGAGCTCGTGCTGAACAGACAAGGGGATGCCGACCCGCGTTAGTCTGGTCATAGAACCAACGATTTGAGCAATGGGCAAGGGCTAAACCGTATCCGCGTTATGGTTGTCTGCCATAAGTACCTGGGTGCCTGATGTTGAAACCGAAAATCGGTCTCCTGTGGAGTTCACCCTTGGGGAAGGGGTGATCGTGCGCCTACTTCACTCCTACAAGCAAAACAACAAAAGAAATAAGGGGAACCGACCCAAGGGCTCGGCGGGGAGGACCCACCATACACCCGGAAGACCTGAGAGTACTTCCCCTCCTTAGCCACAGTCCAAGCTAAGGCTACCTCAGAAAGCACTACAGGACCAAGAAACTAGGGAGTATGAGAGCGTGCCCCCTGAGGTGCCCACTTGGGTTCTATTTATAGAATTCTGAAAATGGTCTGCAAATAGCCAACCTCCGCTGTTTTGAACAGCTATGTGCAGTCCAAATTGGTCTGCCAACAACGTAGTTCCGCTATTCCAACAAGCTATTCGAACCCATGGGAGGGGCATCCAAGTAATTTCACCTCGGGGCTTCTACTGGGGCCCCATCCAGGGATAGGGAGGTCAGCTCGCCACTACTCTCCTCCCGCGAGAGGTGGGTGCGACCTGGACTCTAGCGGCTCGCCTACCCCTCTTGGGCGAGCGCGAGCCGGGCCACCGCGACCCGTCAATCCTCTGCCGAGGCGGACAGGCGGCCAGGTCGCGTATAGGGGAGCGGGTTTGGCGGCCACTGTGGTCATTAGAGCGGCTCGCCGATCTGGGCTCGTCGAACCCATCCGTGAATACCGGTTCGACAAATGGCGACCCCAACTCCGGTCGACGAATCTCTGAACGAGCGAGAGGGATGAAGGGGTCAGCTCGCCTGGCTCGCTCTCTTGACATAAGCGGGAGCGGACTAGCCTCTTGCCGCATGCCTACATGTTGTTTGGGTGCGGGCCGGGAGACCTGGTTCGCTCGCCTAGCTTGGCGGGGCCCCGCTCGACGAACACGGAGTTGTACATGACCGTTCAAATATGGTGTTGTAGCTGCTAGGGGCGTCCACGATGACGAACCTGCAGTTCCTGGACTAACCCCCTAAGGTTACATGGAGCCTCACTCCTTCCACCTCCTTCTTCTCCTCGGAGAATCTGAAGAGAGGCCCGTCCGAGGCCAACAACATCCTGGCCTCCACCTTCATGGCGTCGAACGCCTTCTTGAAGATGACGTTGATGGAGCTCCCATTGTCCACGATGATCCGAGAGACGGTGAAATTTTCGACGACAGCCTGAATGACCAGTGCGTAGCAAAACAGATCCTCGTGGTCCGGCATGTCCTTCCTGGAGAAGGTAATCTTCTCATCTGGGGGTAGGGTCAGGGAAGTGGAGGCAACACTCCGACAATACATGGTGTGGAGGCTCGCCTTGCGGGCGGCCTCGACTCCCACCCCACCATGGATCATTGATGAGTCCAAATTTTACACTGATTTTTGGACTCATCTGAGCCAGTTTTTTCGTCTTAGCACTACACTTGAGAGCCATAACTGGTTATATTTGCTTACGTTCCTATTTCACGATTAAGTGCACTATAGGCCCGTTTCTGTGTGCTTTATTTATTTCTGTGTTTTTGTTGTTCTTTAGCCTTGTCTTGGGAATGTGGTGTGCACGTTTGGTGGCCTATCTGCCTCTTCTGCTGGTACAGGGTTCGTGTGCGTGCTCCGGAACCGCTCGGGAGACCCCGACGATGCAGGAATACTGCGCACGACCACTGGACTTATTGCGCACGACCACTGGTCGTGCGCCACCGATCGTGCGCATTACATTCTCATTTTTCCTAATTCTGCCCGGGTAATCGCACGAGCACTGGCCGTAGTGCGCACGACCACTGGTCGTGCGCCACTGCTCGTGCGCGTTTGCCCCTTGCTTTCGGGAATTCTGTCCCTGTCAATCGCACAATCAATGGATTTAGTGCGCAAGACCACTGATCGTGCGCCCCTGATCGTGAGCATACATGTTGATGTTTCTATCCAGGTTGCAGGTCTAATTGGAAATGGCGCACGATCATCGACCGACAGTGCGCACAACCACTGGTCGTGCACCATTGATCGTGCGCTCTGTTTTTGCTGCCTCCATATTTAAGGCCCTTCTCCGCGATTTAGGTCAACTCCCATCATTTGCTGCGATCGGGGAGTGCGTGGGAAGCGCCATTTTACTTCTCCAGCTGCTCCATCACCTCCACCCTCATCGGGAGTCCATAGCCGGCTATTCCGAAGCTTTTCAAACTCTCCGGCGAGCTCCCGGCCATTGACGACTTCAACTCCAAGCTTTCCACCGGAGTTGGTGAAGAAGACAACCTAGAGAACGGACTCAAAGGCCTTCGAGATGACAGCTCGTTGGTACCGGAAGCCTCCTCGGACTGAGCCCGGAAGCGGATTGACAACTCGCTATTCCGGCAACGACCTGCGGTGGATCTTCACTCTCTTTTGGTTTACTCCTCTTCCCCTTCCTCTGTAGTATGGAATGATTTAACATTGTAATGAACATCAAGTTTTATTCTATATCTAATGGGATGTTTGTAGTTTTCTTATGCTTGTGAGTAGTGTTTGTGAATGCGCCTCGCTCACTCCACATCCACTCCATACCCGTGTCTCACCGGATTGCACTCCACACTAGAACACTTCCATCCATTAGCTTTCCGTCCAGTCGCCCAACCGAATTTCGGCATCGCGGCCGAAACACTCACTTCACCTTGCGAAGCGGTGCCTTCGACCCGCGTAGCTTTTATTAGTTTATTAGATCAAACAACCACAATCTCTCAAGTCCCCTTTTTACTCTTTTTCTAAGTATAACCCTCATAACAATATTTTCTGAACTGTTGCCGCTCTATGCTAATTGCATTCCTCAAGAGACCGACACTCGTGGATTTATTCCCAAACTTTATTACTTGTGCGACCGGTGCGCTTGCCGATTTACACGCATCAATCACTCTTAACCCTCCTCGGCCTCCGACATCGGCCCAGTCCTTACAACTATCTTCCTCTGCCCCCGACAGTACCTCTTCTATCTGCACCTCCTGGCGGTTGCTGCTACTGCTGCTGGGCTTGCCCCCTGGCTCCCCTCATCTCCAGAAACTTTGGACAGGTAGTCGTCGTGTGCCCTTCCTCCTGGTGGAAGTCATAGTAAGGCAGCTCCGCCCTGACCTCCTATCTCCTCCTCTAGAAGCCTCTCCTCCCCCTACACAGGGCTATCGTCATAGCTTGATGTTGATCGGGGAAAGGTCTTTGGCCCTGTCTCCAACTTGAAGGTTTAAAGTGGACCTGCCCTCTTTGGCGGTGGTCTCCTCCGTGGAAACCTCTCCTTGTTCACTAGTCCTGCCACTCTGGCTACCTCCAACCTAGCCGATTATTCGGCGCTTGGCGCCCCCACCTCGGCTGCTGTTGATGTTGTTGCTGCTCCATCTACCCGGGCTCTGCCCTCCCGGCCTCCCGCCCCTTGCAACCTCCTGGTTCCTTATCCTCCTCCGCAGCCCACCTGGACAACTTCAGGGCATACGCCGGGTTCGATGCCTCCCCCTTGACTTCCCAAGCTACTCACTACATCAACTCATCAAAAGACACCAGAGGCACTCGCTTCAGCTCCATCTTGAAGAACCCCTGCTGCAGCCCCTGCGTGAAGACCACCATGAGGGTGTGCTTTGACATCTCATGTACCTAGAGGACCTCCTCCTGGAACCTATCCACATAGCTCCCCAGAGTTTCGTTCACTCCCTGCTTGACGGGGAACATGGACTCAGACTCCTTTCTCTTATTGGAAGTTGTGAACCTCAACAAGAACCCTCAGCGTAGGTCCTCAAAACAGTATATGGAGTTAGCCAGAAGCTGGTGGAACCAATCCTTCTCCTTCTCCTTGAGGGTGATGGCGAAGATCCAATACTTGAAAGCATCTGATATCTGCCGGATCAAAACCACATTCTCGAACCATTGGATGTGCTGAACCAGATTATCCCTTCTGGTGTAGTAGGGCATTTATGGATCGCGGAACCCCTCTGGAACTGGGGCGGATGAGACCAACTCGCGGAAGGGACTCCCCTCTCTTGCTAGGCAAGTCGGACGATCTTGTGCCTCCACCTCACCGGACCTTCCCGCATTCGCTAAGCCAGGGAACAGGGCTCGCCCTGAGAGGTCTTGCCCTGGGGTATCTCGCCCACTACCTTCCACCGCACTTCTTTCACAGGTCGCCTAGCGGGGGCATTCTCGCCCAAAGCAAGGGCTGCAACCACTGGGACCGATGGTGTCGCGCACTCTCCACGAGCTGTGAGTGTGAAAGTTATGAGGTTTTGCATCTCTTGCTGGAAATCCTCAAATATATCGAGAGTGGCGAGAGGGGGGGGGTGGCATGTCGGCCTGGTCAGATCCCTGCCATTCGCCTCCAGTCATTGAGCTCGTTAAGGTTTTTTGTGCTAATCACTCTCCACGCTCACCACACTAAAATGTTAAAACCGGGAACTGGCTTCTGTGGAGTTTGAACCCTTGGGGAAGGGGTGACCGTACACTTACTTCACCTAACAAGCTTGGCTGACCAAAGACTTAGAGCTTAAAACTGACCCAAGGCTCCAGCACGGAGGTCCCACTACACACCCAGAAGATCTTAAAGCGCTTCCCCTCCTTAGCATGTATGCTGAGCCAAGGGCACCTCAGAATGCACAAGAAGATCTGGGATTTAGAAGATTGGAAAGCTTGCCTTCTGAGCTACCTCCTTGGGTCTATTTATAAATTTCCAAGTCTGGCCTATAAATAGCGTAGCTCCGCTATTCTAAACTGCTATATGCAGCCAAAAGGGATCTGTCAACTGCCAAACTCCGCTGTTTTGGAGGGCTATTTGCAGCCCTCCAAGGGCATCCAGGTAATTTTACCTCTGTACCCTACTGGGCGAGTGACCCATGAAGACTCCATGCGCCTAAAGGGGCGAGTGCTGGGTAACCCAGACACTCGCCTCTGCGACACCCCATTATGGGCGAATGCTGGATCTAAAGGCCACTCGCCTGCTCTAGCGAGACTCCTCACGGCTGCTATGGGCGAGAGCCTCTCTACTTGCTCTAGGTAGGATCCCTTTTGCTCCTCCTGGGCAAATGCTGATCTATAATGGTTCACTTGCCTGCTCTGGCCCTCTCGGACCTGAAGGTCCTGCCAGCCTAGATCCTGGAGGGGGGACCCACTCAACGAATACGAGGTTATATAATGAGGATACTGGGGATGCATTTTCGGCTGCTATGACGGGGTGGAATATAGAGCTTATTGATTCAGCTCCAAGGCAACTGAACCCTCACGATTGTGGAGTGTTTGTTATCAAGCATATGGAGGCGGTGTCTAGTGCAAATAAGATAAATTGGGAGAAGTGCCAGGATTGGCAACGTATGATACACAAATTTAGGTCCGAGTTGGCAGACGAAATGATACGAACTTTCTCTGATGGGTCCAGCAAGGGGCTTGTCTAGCATGAAGAGTCGTCTAGTAAAGGGGGTTCCTAGTATGATAACTCTACAAGGTTCCTAATATGTTAACTCTGCAAGATATCTTGTTCATTTTTTTGTTTGCTGGACAACGCTAAGCGCTTGATTTGGTCCTCCTAACTGTTTAACTTTGTCTTTACGTATGTTATGGAACCATAAAATTTACTTTTTTCTCTTATATTATATAAATTTAAGGTTTCTTATATAATTTTCTTAGTAAATTCAAAGTTGTTGTAGCAGAATTAGATTACCTCAAAACCATCGACACCTACTACCCAGAATTCACCTTTTGCGGGTGCTTGCAACATGTCCAGCCTTTATGCCAGTTTTAAAAAAAATGTGTGAACAACAAAATAATATCTTTATATTAAAATGCTTGAAATGCTTGCACAATGGCATGCGTTGAGTGTTTGATCTGGGACACTACTATATGCTTGATCATATATGAAAAAAAAATGTCAATGTAGTAGTACATTTGGAACACTGCTAAAATGATTGGGCAACATCATTGATAACTCATCGTTTACATCAAAATATGCTTATCTACCATTGCGCTTGAAGACCCTTCAAAGGTGCAGCTTCCAATGAAGTTAAACTCCTCTGGATCTTATTTAATCTTCCCATTCACCCCTGCCTTCTCATTAGACATCACCATTTAGTCTGTGTAATGTAAATTGAGATTAAACTGTGATTAGACAAAGATGTAAATTTAAAGATTATAACAATAATTCAATTGATAGAAAAACAATTGCTATGTTTTCTTTTCGATTTTTTAAAATGACTTTTGAGTCGTGCATTCGATACACTTTTTGGGCGCACCGCCGCTGGATCTCTAAGATCAATGTCTTCAGTATTTTGCCCGCAGTATCCATTTTTTTATTTTCTCGTCATTTACTAATATTTTGCCCGTGCTCCATCCAAGTTTAGTCATGACATTAAGAACATGTTCCTTCTCAAGTTGACATTTTTCAATGCGTCTAACTAGGTCATATGTGAATCAGAGAAGATGATGTCTCAATACTAAGTTGGACTGCGAGTCATTCAAGCATATATTATTGGCTAAGTTTAACCATTGCTTGGCCATATGGGTGAATCTTCTCAAAATGTACTGACTATGAATTTGCTTCACATTCGTCGAGTTGTATACACAGAGAATGTGCTTACAAAGGATTCCCCTTGTTTCAAAACCCCTACATGAGCAATCAACAGTGAATGTATTAGCGTTAACACTAACAATCCATTGCTTAGCACTCTCTCCCCCATCACAATTCTTTATTACATAAAGAACGTGGTCATCAACATGTCGAACTTCATCTGTAATGTTTACATTTAATGCTCCATCCGTATAAGCTTGTTCAAAAATATGATATATTTTTCTAGTATATACTTTGGATGTTTGCTTCAACAAGAGAAATTTCTGGCCTTAATGATAATTTTACCTTGTTTGCACCAGAAATCCTCTTCATGTTCGGATCGCCTCCATGATGAAATCAACTTGTTAACACTGTTGTAACACTCTACTAAAGAGCTAGCGCCTTTGGAACATCCATGTACACCGTTATTTGCGGATTAACTTCTCTAGGTTGATAAAATATCGAGATCGATAATGTCTTTATTATAAGCAGTTGACCACTTATGTCTTATCTTATACAAGTCACATAACCACCTATTCTCCTCCAAATTGCCTCGAGAAATCATTGCACTCCTTGAACATCAAACTCATACTCGGTATCACATTTGCTCATGCAGTGGTAAAATAAACTTCTAATAAAAGGATCTTGGTTGAAGGCCGACACCTTAGATGGTGTTTTTTTGATATATGTCATTGACATAAACAATGACGACTATTATTAAAAACTTTCGAGATAGCGACCGTCATCACTTGATCTTGATCAGTAAATATAGTGTTAGGTTGCTTATCACCTACGAATATCAAAAAAGTTTCAAATAACCAACAAAATGCATCAATGGTTTCCTCACCCAATAAGGCGCCTCCAACGAACACATTTTGCTGGTGATGATTCACCACAATGAACGAAGCACTTGTTAAGTTATATTTGTTCAGTCGATAAGTGGTATCAAATATAATTACATCACCAAAACAATCGTAGTCTACTTTACTATGTCCATCCATCCAGATAAAGCTAGTGAGCATGTTAAACTCATCAGTACACACATCATAGGAGAACATGTTATCATTCATTTGCAAGTCCTTGAATATCTTCAGTAAGCTTAATGAGTCACCACTCTCTATGAGTGCTTTTTTCACGTTGAACATAGTTGTAAGCATCACTTTTACAAAATCCAACATTCTCAAAGCCTCCAACTTCCTTGGCAAGACAATTGTATGTGTGCACCGTTCTTATGCCACTGCCAATCATATTCTTAAGTAAGCCAACTTGAACATTCAATATTTTTCTGTGAGACCGCAGCAAATGAGACTCGTTTTGCACAACTAAGGGATGGTTATGCTCCTCTACTAGTTTTGCAATCGTCCAATTTTTTTCCTCTATATCAATGCTGAAATGTATGCATGCCAAACATCATGTTCTGCTGTCTAATCTATGAAATTTCACACGAGGTTCAACAAGTTGTTAGGAATGACGCCTACAAACTCTCCAAAAACCTCGGAGTGTTAGGAAGGGCGTTACCAATTCCTTTATATTATTTTAGCAGGACCTGTCAAACTGTTTGCATGACTCCCTAGCATTTAAACTGTGCCCGGAACTCCCATGTACTTATGCCCGGAGCCAACCCGAGTCCCTTGCACTGAACCGTACCATGGTGTTTCCCTGCACCCATGCCAGGAGCCAACCCGGGTGCGCCCAGGAGGCACCCCATCCAACACCTAGATGGCGGGCCACACCCAACAAACTCCCCTGGAACGCCATCCAGGGGGATCGAACCCATAACCTCCCTCTGATACCACTGTTAGAAATGACGCCTACCAACTCTCCCAAAATCTCGGGGTGTTAGGAAGGGCGCTACCAATTCCTTTATATTATTTTAGCATGACCGGTCAAACTGTTCGCATGGCTCCCTCGCACTTAAACTGTGCCCGAAACTCCCATGTACTCATGCTCGGAGCCAACCCGACTCCCTTGCACTGAACCGTACCATGGAGTTTCCCTGCACCCATGCTAGGAGCCAACCCGGGTGCGCCCGGGAGGCACCCCATCCAACACCTGGATGGCGGGCCACGCCCAACAAAAGTTCTTCTTTGGAACGCTTATAACCAGTTTTGGAACATTTATACTCTTTTGACTTGATGATCCGAGTGTGTATCTAGTATAGTACATGTGCTTTTCGAACGCTAAATCTTTTTTGTGCGCGTACTCACAGTATATATTATACGCTTCATCCTCTGAATGAACAACGTGAAATGCGGCACTGACACTGCTTTGAAAAATAAGAACAACAATGATGATTTTGTACAACATATATTTTGTTTCGACCAGACGAGCAAAGTTAAGTCGTCAGAAAAGATACAATATTAGAAAATCTGACCGGACTAGAGATAGCTAAACTCAGTAATAAGAAGTACTGAGCAGTGGAATATGGATCCCGACAAAAAAGGAACGGAGAAACGAAACAGAGAAAAAAAACACACAACCGGAAAACAATGTGGACGGCTTGTAGATATGTAGTGGTGGAAATACATGAGAGTGTTGAACCTCCTTTTTTAGCTTTTCGTCAAGCTAGGCGGCACAGTCCATCGAACCCGCCGGCATGAAGGTTTGTTGTGACGATGGTTCAATCTTCTCCGACGACTTTTAGCTAGGGCAACTAGTGTTTCTGCCACAAAAGGACTAAGAGAGTGGAGCCCGGTGTTATTTAAAGGCTCAGCTGAAACATGAGTAAACAGTTTTTTTCGTATTCCTGAAGGCACGTTACCAATTAATATATCTTTTTTTGGTTTAATTCCCATTCAGCCCTCATCTTCCACTGACAGCTGTCAGCTGCACTTAAAATCTTCAAGGAAAAAGCTTACCCGTCTTTTTTCCTATATAAACAACCCGTTGGGTTTCCATCAACCTCCTCACTCGCCGAAGCATTTCCCTTTCTGCAGCCTTTTTCCCTGTTTTCTCTCTCGCTTCTACATCTCTCCCTCTCTCTGCAGTCTGCCCCCCCTGCTTTCTTTCTCTCTCCCCCGTCTTGCATTAGAGCCCAGTGAGGCTTGGCCGGAGCTGGCGAAAATCACGGACGCAGAAGTGGCGGAGGAAGAGCAGCGCAACCGCGAGGTGGTGCTTCAGCTATATGAGGCCTTAGAGGAGCGCGACTCCGAGCGAGTAGAGTCCCTCCTCGCCCCGACCTTGAATGGTGGTTCCACGGCCCCCGCTCCAACCAGCACATGAGACGCCTCCTCACCGGCGCCGCGGACGATAACTTCCACTTCCTCGCACACTCCGTCGAGGCCTTCGGCCCAACCGTCGTCGCCGAGGGCACCGACCTCTCCGCCTCCCTCTTCTGGGTCCACGCCTGGACCGTCTCCGATGGGGTAATCACTCAGGTTCGCGAGTACTTCAACACATCCCTCACCGTGACCCGTTTCGCGACAACTGCCTGCTCCGCCTCCACCGCCCACTCTCTTCCGGTCTGGGAGAGCAGGCTCTCCGCCGCCGCCGGCAAGACACAACCCGGACTCGTCCTCGCCATCTGATTCACTGAAAAAGTACTGAGACGAATGAGCTAAAATCATCTGTACTCGTTTGCTCTGTTTTTTTTTCGTTTGCTCTGTTTTTTGTGTTTGCTCTGTTTTGTTTGGTCAGATGAGAAAGAGTATGGGAATTAATGTCTACTCTTACGTCTCTTCTGATTTCTCGTCGGCTTTGTTCCTTTGGTATTATTTACTTAATAAAATCAGTGCTTTGTGTCTTCTACAAGATTTATCAGGCTCCTTTGGATTCCTGCGTAAGTTCGGGCTTCTAACGGGTGGGAAATGGCGTTCGGGGGGAAAATTGTAATTTTGTAGAATCACACAGACAACTCTTCTTCTTCTTCTTCTTCTTCTTCTTCGATGACTTCTCCCTCTTCTACTTTCTCCGCTTCTTCATCTTTTACCTCTTCTGATTCGACAGCTTCTGCCTCTTCTTTGGCAGCAGCTGAACTACAGGATTTGAAACGAGATTGATTTCAATTGACATGAGTTTTGATTGTTTTTTTCGTAACACTTTCCATCTCCAAATTATCATATTTTAACGCTTTTTATCTTGGAATTTTAAAAATTTACACTTTGCATCTTGAATTTTTAAAAATTTACACTTTGCATCTTGAATTTTAAAAATGTATACTTTGCATCACAAATTACAGATTTTTAGTATTTTTTGCCCTAAAGCTCAAATTTTAGGGTTATTTGGGGCAGAGGACCACCCAGAATGAGCATGAAACTCCTATTTTTGAGTTATTTGTGAAGTGTTAAAATGAGAATTTTGGATGGTGTATGGACCTAAATACTTTTAAAATTTGAGTCTTGAAGTGCAAAGTGTCAAAATTAAATCTATAATTTGAGGTACAAAATGCCAATTTTAATAATTTGAAATAGAATGTTTCAAAATGAGATAATACAGAGGTGTAAAATGCAAAAAAAACAGTTTTGATTTTTTTTTTTGGATGAACACCGATTCTAACATCCGAGCCGCAGCAGATTCTACAGAATAACCGGTTTAGATCCGGCCGGTCTCCTAAATAGGATTATTGTCACTTCCAGTTCCATTATGAAATCCCAATCAGATTCAGAATCTATGCTGGAATTGAAGCCAATGTTCCAAGGTCTATAATTATTTATTATCAATTTTCAGGGTTATTCTCTTTCTTTCATTCTTATACAAGTTATAAGCAATGTTTTAAGAACCGGACGAGATGGGCCGTTTCGACAACGACCGGTTCCGGACAGTCCCGTCACGCTCTTAAAACGGACTGGGATCCTCTTCATTTCGGGCGAACTGGAGGGGATCCAGTTCGCGGCCTTCGCGGCCTTGATTGCTTCCTCCAAAATCCAACGGTAGATAGAAACTTAAGTGCACTCGCGGGGCCCACTAGCCAGATCAGCGCTCTCGCCTGTCCGCCGTTCGATCTGAGAGGAAGCAATCAAGGCCGCGAACTGGATCCCCTCCAGTTCGTGTGAACTGGAGAGGATCCCAGTCCCTTAAAACCGGCTCCACCGAAAACCGGCCCGGAATCGGTGAAATGGCCGGTTGGATCGGTGAACCTGAAACCGGGCTGGTTATTAGGCAACCGGGTTGTTCAAATATCAACCCTTGATCTATGATCGGACGCGGCAGATTGTTAGATGTTAGGTTTTAACTTTAGGTTTTTATTTTTACTTTAGATTTTAACCCGCCTGGTTTTTCTTTCAGCCTGTCGGTGGTGGCCGGGCAGGGTGCCGATAACATTATCATTTTTCCCGTCCAGAAGGACGGGATCGGGAGAGGCGCCACTCATTTTTTTATTTTTTTATTTTTTTAAGTATATTATATAAATATATATTATATTATTTTTTCAAAAAATTTAAAATTCAACAAATAAAAATTATGCAAATAAAAAAACAAGGCAGGCGAAGCCCATCGCCGCGGCTGGGTACTGTCACGCCGGGGGCGGGCATAGCCCGCCGTCGCCCGTCGGGTACTGTTACACATGGCTGTAGGTGCGGAGCCCCGTGTCAGACAGTTTTGTGTGTGTGTGTGTGTGTGTGTGTGTGTGTGTGTGTGTGTGTGTACTAGTATTTTCAAACGGGCTTCGCTCGTATTCGATGCGGCGCTGCGGGCTTCGCCCGTATTCGATGAGGCGCTGCGGGCTTCGCCCGTATTCGATGCGGCGCTGCGGGCTTCGCTCGCTTAACATTCAAGCGGGGCAAAGCCCTCCCCCGGCAGGCTCCGCCCACCCCCGTCGAGCTACACCCGTGCTCAATGCTTTCGGGTAGCCTTCAGCCGCATCTAGACGTGCTTCTCCTGCCTCTGCACGGGTTTCGTCCGTGCTCGATGCGTTTGTGGGTTGTTTCCATAAGAGCCTCTTTTTAAATCAAAAATATACGAAGAGCCCTATTTCAATAAGCCTTCCCACAATAGCCTATTTTACTATTTGGCCTGACATGTGGGCCCATCTGCAGGAAATTGTGGGATGGGTCTAAGCATATTTTTTAATTCTATATCTTTTACCTGACATGATTATAAGTTTATGATTATAATTCATTTTATAAATCATTTAATAATTATTTCATCTTAGAGGTGAGCATCTTTTTGCTATAAGTAATTCATTTTAAAAACTGACAACAATAATTGACAACAATAATTTAGTAATTATAAGTAATTCATTTTAAGAGAGTAGAGTGCTTAACTGAAAAAACTTTTAGTCTCGCATCGATTGTAGTCTTTTTTAACATATTTGAGAGTCTATAAAAAGAATCATCTAAGCTCATAGTTAACGACAAAAATAAGACTTGCAGATCTTTACCTAAGGATTTGCTCTCTCTATAGCCGCAGGTTAGTACTTTAATAATTTAAATGTTTAGTTTATTAATTTTTTTGAGGTAATTAGTTATTAATAATTGTTTTTTTATAATTAGTTATTAATAGATGTTTTATTAAAATAACTGTTTTTTAATTAGTAATTAGATATTAATAAATGTTGTTTTTTTAATTCAGTATTTTTAGGTGTTATAATCATGTCTGATGGTGCTAAATTAGAACTTGATGAGTGCGAAATGTATCAGCATCAAGGATTAGATATTGATCTAAATGATCTAGATGATAACAGCAGTGACGATTCGCTTGATAATGATGATGATGATGAAAATATTTCTGAAACTCAAAATAGAGTCACAGAAATATTTGAACGAGCAATTTCGGTTGATTGTAGTTGGGCTGGTCGCATAACTGTTGATAACTCATTCATTCAATTTGCTAGAACAATAAAAGATTGGGAAGTTGAAGAAGATTTTGATGGAGAACTTTCACAAAATAATCAAATCATGGACTTTATAATACCTCATGATTTACAAGAATGCACTTTTTTCAGAACAAAATGGGAGATGCACTGCACTATTAGTGCTTGGTGTATACAGAATCATGTACAATTTAAAACATTTCAGTCAAATCAGTGCAGATTAGTCATAGTATGCGTAGAGAATATGAATTCTAGCCGACCATGTCCATGGAAACTAAGGGCTATTGTTTCCAAAAAACACGGAAGTGTTTGGTTGATTTCAAAAATTTCTGGCTCGCATATTTGTATAAATGCTAGCATACAAAACGATCACAGACAATGCACTGCAAGATTTATTGCAAGATTCATTACTCATGTACTTCGGACCCAAATAGATATTAAACCGAGCGAGATAAGAGGTCGGATAAATGCAAAATTCAATATCATGACAAGCTACAAAAAAGCATGAGACGCTAGACGAAAAGCAATAAAATATGTTTTGGGGGGTTGGTCTGAATCTTATAAAATTCTACTTCGATATCTAGATACAATTTGCCTGTATAACCCCGGTACAGTCTACGATGTTTATACTTCTGAAAACATTAAATTTCAAAGATTATTTTGGGCTTTCGGCCCCTCAATTGATGGATGGGCTAGTTGTCGTCCTGTACTAAGCCTCGATGGAACTTTTTTATTGGGTCGTTTCTGGGGTACTATGTTGATAGCAGTTGGTATAGATGCTAATAATGGACTTTTTCCATTAGCATTTGCTGTTGTTGAATCAGAGTGTAATGAATCGTGGGAATGATTTTTAAATCGGCTAAAAGAGTTGCTTCCAGTTATTTCTAGTCGTCCAAATCTTTGTATTATCAATGACAAACATGCATGCTTAATTTGAGGAGTAGCTTCTCAGCTTCCATATGCAAAACATAGACACTGTTTGCGACATTTGCGTGAAAATTTTAAAAAGGCAGTTAGAGGTTTTGGTTTGAATGGAATTGATATGTTGTGGGATAAAATGTACTGGGCGGGCACTGCATCAGATTTTGTAACATTTACACAAAATATGGAAAATATTAAAATTGTTGATCAAAAAGCGTATGATTGGTTGGTGGCTAGGGATGTTGAAAAATGGACTTTATTATATGACGGTGGCCCTAGATATGGCACTATGACAACAAATGCGAGCGAAAGTTTCAGTGGAGTACTCAAACGAGCGAGAGGGTTACCTATACAAGCATTAATATCAACTACATTTTATCATTGTATTGCATTATTTCTTAAAAGAGCTGAAGATGCATGCACTAAAATGGGAAAATGATGCAGTCTCCAGATTTGTGCCTAAAGTATTGACAATGCTAGGTAATCGAGAAGCAACAGCAAGAAATTTATGTAGGCCAGTTCAGATAAATCGCACAGAATTCTCATGCTACGATGATAAAATATAGCACATCGTGTATTGCTCACTGATAACGGATGCTCCTGCAGTTGTCATAGTATGGTCTTATATCATGTCCCTTGTGCTCATATGATTGCTTCACTTGCATCTAGACGTGTTTCACATGAGCAGTTCGTATCAGACTATTATACAATATCTAGTTACAAAAATACGTACATTGGAAGTTTCCATAGTATTTCAGATATTACTAGGTGACAACCATTAAACGCAACACGAGGTATTATTGAGCTTCAACCACCTACTTTAATACGAAGGACTGGACGCCCTCAAACTCGTCGACAACATAATACAATGGATGAACACATCGATCGCAGTAATAAAAGATGTGGTATTTGTAAAAATTTGGGACACAATCGAGTAACATGTCCCACAAATTCAGAAAATAGAAGGTTAGAATTTACTTGTTTATAAAAATTTATTTCATCTACGTTAATATTTGTAACAATGTTTTGTTTTAAATTTTTTTCAGACGCTTTGGAGGAATGCGCTAGCTGTGGCAAAGAATCAATCACTACCTATTTGAAGACGTTTTGGAGAACTTTTTTTAGCCGTTTTGTTTTAACATGTGTTCGTTTTGTAAAACTGTACTTTTAATTTTGCTCCTAAATTGTTATCCTGGGTTGCCTTGGATATTATTGCTAATAGGATCATCAAAATCATCAGGTCAAATATGCTAGTATTATTTGTTAATTTTAAAAATATTAAAAAAAAATTCAAATGACAGGAGCCCACCAAAAATTTATAATCGTCAATTTTAGTCACTAGGACCTTCTTCGGCGATATTATAAATTTAGAATAAAAAAATTTTTAAATAAAAGAGCAAATGGGTCCACAGAGGCTATTGTGGGAAGGCTTATTGAAAGAGGGCTCTTCGTATACTTTTGATTTAAAAAGAGGCTCTTATGAAAATTTGTCCCTCTTTCTTCGGCCATTTCCACATATTTCTCTCCCCTCCCTCTTCTCTCTTCTCTCTCTCTCCTACTATTTTCAAGAGATGATATTAATTTATGAGAAGATCTAATGATTTAAATTGAATGGATGGTATGCCTCTAACTATCTATATTCGTGTATATATATATATATATATATATATATATATATATATATATATATATATATATATATATATATATATATATATATATATATATATATATATATAAGATATATATTCAAAAATAAAAAATTAAAATAAATAAAAATATGCGTACGACAAATTTAAGTGACGGACCGAGCATAACGCTCTGATATTTGTGAGTTGCAAGATCTTCGTCGCTCTGGTGTAATTTCATGATCAGGATATTCATTTGGTGTTGTTGAAATAATGGAATTGGAGGTTGTTTGGTTAAATAATGAGTGCTAAACCAAATTCATAATTGTCTTGTAGTCGTTCTTTCCTTCTCTTTTCTCTTGATTGTCAAATTATTCGGATAAGACAATTCCAACGCTCTCTTTCGTCATGCATAAACTAGCTGAACCATAATTAGGATAAGAATGAAAATAAAAGTTTTTATAAATGCAGACACACCAAATTCATTAAAACAAAAAAAAAAGTATATTGTCGCGCCAGGGCACATGAAAATCTTCTACTTGTATTATATACGAGAAAATAAAATGATGATTTAGTGAAACATTTATATTTTCAATTTTATCGCTATTAATAACAATTTTTTAGAAGTAAATTTAATTTATTTTAAAATGCATCCTCTCGCAAACATATGGAAATTAAATTCTTGACCGTTAAGGAATTGGTCAAGAAGGGTGACATTTTAGTGGAGCATTTAGGGACAGATGACATGTTGGCCGATCCACTTACTAAAGGACTTCGCCCTAACGTGTTTCAGAAACATGTTATTAATATGAGGCTTAAAGAGTCAATCGATGTGCTTGATTAGTGGGAGGCTTCATGAAGCTCCAATTCAGTTATCTGTCGTTTGGTTTGCACTTTATTTAATTCATTTAATAATTAAAGTATATTGATTCAACAATATTATTAAGTTTCAATATTTGTAGAATTTATGTGACACGTCACACTTCATACAAAGTCTCATGACTTGTGTCAGTCGGAGCATAAGGCCTAGAGCACTTCATTTGAATTATGGCATGTAGTATGTCTTTTGACGCATGAATTTTGGAACCTTAAGGTTAGGCCTACTTGTTCTTTTGAACACTTAAGAACTTCTCGCAGCATGGTTTAGTGCATTCATTGGAGAAGTTTGGTTGACCACCAAGTTAGAACAACCTTCATGTGCACATTTTCAGCATGTTGTTCTATATTTTATTTAACCGCACTTTGTCCATGTCAATTAAGTCTGTAAGCTACTGTGACCATGGAAGGTCCCGTGTCGCTCAATGATGCGGTTGCCGCCATGATTCAGAGTGAAAGATTTGGTTGGACCGGATTGACGTGAGAGAAAATCCAATACCACGTTCGCTAATTGGTACCCTTAAGATTAGTGAAGATTTTACCAGAATGTCATAAATTACGTTGAGCACAAGTCCAAGTGGGAGAATGTTGGAAATTTCCCGTTAAGTGGACTTGACTCATCGAGACGTCCCGGTGAATTCGTACGCGAGTATTTGGTCTATTCGGACTCTCACGAGCTAATTCAGTCGCGCGAACGGTCGAAGTCTGTGATAGGTGGACAAGATTGTCTCGTAATTTAGTTGCGCGCGAACTTGGTCTCACCCTTGGCACGATTTTGGCATTGTCATGAATGTAGTTTTATAGAATTTATTTGGTGTTTTAATGGAATTTATTTCATTCATTAAAACAAAATTCTTGTAACTCCTATTTTGGGTATTGCCTATTAATACCCAAAATTAGGTTTCATGGAGTGTGATTATTCGGTGTGAACAAGGCGTGAAACCCGGCTCCTTCTTCCTCTCCAATTTTGAGTAACCGTTGTTTCTTTTTCCCCTTCTTTTGGAGAGAGCAGTTTGCAGATCGCCGTCTCCGAAAAAAAAGCTCTCGGGCACTGAGAGTCGCCGCTGGCCATAGCTTTTCCTCCAGGTCTCGAGAGCAGGGACTAGAGCAGGGAAGATCACATCTTTACCTCCTCCATCAACCTCGGCGCCGGGGTGCTCTGTTTTGCTTCACCAAGAGACTGCAAACGGTTTGAAGAGCAGTGAAAGAGACTTCCAGAGGTGAAGTTGTTTTTTTTTTTTAGGTTTCCTGCACTTTGGATACACGCCTAAACATTTATTTTCAAAGTGGATTTGGGTTGTTTATGGTACAGATTATTCAGATATTTTAGCTTTGCTTTCATCAAGTAAAATATATCAACATGGAGATATATGTTTGCTAGAGTTTTAGGTACCTGGATCTAATATTCCAACTGGAATACGCAGATCATTTTTCAGCCTTATGTTCTATATCGATGGAGAAGTAATCACCTTGGTCATTACTACCCGCAGAGATTTTATTCTCATTTTGGACAAATGATTTTATTACTAAATTCAAATTTCATAACGCATTCCCAAATATATTATTTTTGGTGCTGATTTGAACTTGTTGCAGAAGTTAGTACTTCAAGTAAATTTTGTGTGATTGTGGATTCCGCTAACGCTACGGAGTTCATAAAGAATAACGCATCTCAGTTGCTCCGTATATCCGCCATCATGAAGCACGAGCAAGATTCTAAGAACGGTATAAATTAATTCCGCACTTCAGTAACCGTTTATTCCAGCTCGCTTTATTTTTTGTGTTCTTAAACTAGAAAAAAAATAATATTTAGTATAAACTCCAATTAGAGATTAATATAGTTTGGTTATAACGATCCTCTTAGGTTTATGTGTCGTTGCGATTTGTCAGAAATTCTTGGTAATATTCATTCGCCGTAGCGACACATACACCATAAATTTTTTAACAGTTGGTATCAGAGCAGGTTAACCTAAACCTATTAGTCTCCTTAATAATTTGAAGTTTATTTTTCTATTAAAGAACACTATTTTCTAAAACCCATTGAGTATCTTGGGAGAAACAAATCTGGGATTGATATTCAAAAAGTGCTTTTCATAAATCAATTCCCGACAAAAGAGTTGTGTTTTCTTTAAGACGATTGATTGCCCATACGTCATTAAGTTAAGAAACACGATATTAATTTAGGGCAATATTCAGATATCCCGGTGTGAAAGAGTCTCGTGGATTGATAAGAATTGTAGCCGCCAAAGTGGCCTTTTCGAATCGATTTGTGAGATTACGGTTTCACATGCTTTAGGGAGTTCTCTGAGACTAGTGCGCAATCATTCACCCAAAGGTGGTGCTTGCGCGATAGGTTCAGAGGGTTACACAAGGACATTTGGACGGTAGTGCAGGACTCTAGTAAGCTATTCACCCAAAGGTGGTAGTTCTACGAAAAGCTCAAGCGTAACTGTTGCTCGTTCTTGTGTGAAGAATTACTAATTGCGTGACACGTAGTCTGCCCAAAGGTGTTGCGTGTTGACGCGCTAGGATTCTCCGCCTAGTGTGCTATTTAGGGTTTTATAGCCACTATTGCTCTATTTGTCACTAATAATTGTTTTCTCTCTTCACAGTCACCTTTACAGTCCATAATAATATGGCGACCATTGAGAAACTCACTGGATCGAACTTTAAGAAGTGGAAGTCCGACATCATGTTTGCGCTAGAGATGGCAGACATTGAGATGGCCATGAATACCAACCAGCCTGCAGCTCTCACAGCGACTAGCACTCAAGCTGAAAAGGATTATTATGGTGCATGGAACAAGTCAAACAAAATCTGCTTGTTGACTATGAAGCGTTCCATTCCGGAGCACCTGCTGAGTGGTCTTCCAGACACGACCGTCGCCCGGGATTTTCTGACTGTCGTTGGGCAGCGATATAAAGTGTCTTCTAATGCTGAGATTGGCACTCTGATTCAGGACCTCTTCTCCATGAGGTATTCGGGAGGAGGCGGAGTTCGTGACTACATTCTGAAGATGGTCTACTATCAGACAAAACTGCAGGAGATGGAGATTACTCTCCCTGAAGCCTTGATAGTGCATCAAGCACTAAATACACTTCCTGCGGAGTTCAGCATTTTGAAGACTACCTACAGTTCCCAGGATGAGGCGTGGAAGATAAATGATCTCATCACTCGTTGCGTTGCTGAGGAGGAGAAACTGAAGAAGGAAAAGACGAACACTGTAACACCCCCTATCCGTCGCATAGCATATAGCAGTAGGTCCGGCCGGGGCCCGACGCCATATACCACAGACAGACCGGGTGGGTACATATGGAAACCATCCAACCAATCTCAACGTCCTACACAGAGCATTCTAGCGGAAGCAATTTATAAGAGTTACAAATCAAGAACCCAGCACAAGCATGAATGTCCACTAAAACCAAAGGAATGTCATTACAAAATACTCAAAAGTCGGCCTTAAGGCCTTACAAGATGTTTCATTTGTCTATTACATGATTTACCAACCTCGGCACGCAGGCCGGCCATACATGAATAAAATAGAAAACATTTCCACTTGGGCCTTCGAGGGCCAGCTTCGCAAAAAGGGCTTTAGCCCGCTATTGACCGCTTGGTCCAGCTGCACCTGCAAGCAAACAAACCACCGCACGGTGGCAAACAAAGCAACGGTCAGCAATGCTGACCAAATTATAACGATCCCGCCCCCAACTCGGGGCGGCGATGCTCCTTCCCTGCATTTCATTAGCACAAGCGAGCAATGCATATAACCATAGCCATTTCATCACAGACGTTGGCTCGTACGGCCACACGTCCCGTGCACTCAGGGCACATTCTCGGTGAACCGGTCGATGTTACGTCAATTGAAGCCATTAACATTCCGGACTCACCACCGCCACTTAGACGGCCATTCCTATGAGCAATTCGTCTTCATGGTATTGGTCACGTCAATTTAAGCCATCGACCACCGAAGACTCACATCTATGCCAACGGCGAGTGCCATGTACTTTAGGTCTCTCTAACCCGAACGACATAGAGCGGGTACGGCTCCATCTAACCCGTGCTCACATCGCAACGGCAATTTAAGCCATATGCGCGGGTCAAACTTTCACCGAGTCCCATTCTAACACAAGTCACATAACCCCGTTATGTTCAAGTTGGCTCTCAGGCCACCAAGTTGGCAAGACCTCGTGTCCGCCCAGTTTTCCGGGTGCACCTTTGGGTTAGTCCCCAAGGCTCCCTGCTGCAATCTACCGTGTAGAAAACCCGAAAACACCAAATAGCACGGAGTCTTCTCCGGCCTTATGCAATGCAACATCACCGATCCGAACTACATGTCCGGGTAGGCTTCAACCAAAATGCCTATGTCCGTTCTCGCATACGGACTCTAAACAACGGGGACTTCACATATCTACCCGAAGGAACGCCTCCAACTCTCCGCAAACTCGCGAGAGCGGGCTTCCTATGCAAAGAAAAGAGCGACTCATGCTCAAGATGAGGATCGTTACCCTTGCGGTCCTCTTTGGCGCCATCGAAAAGTAATCGGATGGAAATCACCGCACTTGCGTTGCCTCCGTGGATCCGGAGTCGGCTTGCGATTCGGAGCTCCGAAGCTCCTCCAATGGCGGATCTAGCTCCTCTTCTTCTTGCCTTAGCTTTTCTTTCTCCAAGGGTTTGGAGAGATAACAAGTGGAAAAAGTGAGGGTTTTCTAAGTCAAAACCCGGGTATATCCCTTCAGGAACAACCCCCAGCCATTGGATCCTCAGTCAAAGAAATGAACGGCTTCGATTCGGGACTGAAATGCCCAATCTGGGCCGAACACGGCCTGGCACACGCCCGTGTCCAGGGCCGTGTGCCTCATTCGCCGTCAAAATCGAATCACCTGGAACCTCACACGGGTCTCGAACACGCCCGTGTTCGAGCTGACACGCCCGTGTTCCACCTGACACGGCCGTGTAGCTGGCCGTGTACCCCAAGATTTTCTCCCGTTTTCAACCCGAGCACTGCACGGGTTCTAGGACACGCCCGTGTCCTTGCCCGTGTCACCTTGACACGCCTAGGCTCCAGGCCGTGTACAAGGTCTCGGCACTTCGCGGCTAAGTGTCGACACGGGTCGACACGCCCTGCGACACGCCCGTGTCGCAGGCCGTGTGCCATGTCTCGACACACTGTCGACACCAAAGTGTCGACTTCGCGGGACGAGTGTCGACACGGGTTGACACGCCCTGCGACACGCCCGTGTCGCAGGCCGTGTGCCGTGTCTCGACACAACGTCGAAGCACTGTGTCGACTTCACGGCTAAGTGTCGACACGGGTCGACACGCCCTGCGACACGCCCGTGTCGCAGGCCGTGTGCCCAGTCTCGACACAATGTCGAGACCAAAGTGTCGACTTCACGCCTTAGTGTCGACACAGGCTTGACACTGTGGAAACCACCCGTCACCGCACATCTTCCCAAAACCCGAGGTGATGGTAAGGGGACACATAAACACCAAGGACCACCCGATGCAGGCAATGTGGGACTAATCCAACCACGGGATGGCGGGATATTCCGCCACACGGGGGGCCCACCGGGTCAACACCCAGACCTGGAACGCGATGGGGAAGCCCAAATATGCGGTCCCACACACACCCAATCCCGCTGGACCTTGATTCTCAACACACCCCGCAGCGGGATGGCTCTGATACCATGTGGAATCACCGCACATCTTCCCAAAACCCCGAGGTGATCGGGGGTACATAAACACCAAGGACCACCGATGCAGGCAATGTGACTAATCCAACCACGGGATGGCGGGGATATTCCGCCACACGGGGGGCCACCGGGGTCAACACCAGACCTGGAACGCGATGGGAAGCCCAAATATGCGGTCACACACACACCCAATCCCGCTGGACCTTGATTCTCAACAGACACGCCCTGGGACACGCCCGTGTCCCAGGCCGTGTGCCTGTAGCCAGAACTCAAACTGGCCCAAATTATTCCCCTCTGCTCCTTTGAGTTTCGGGGCGTTACAACTCTACCCCTCTTAAAAGAATTTCGCCCACGAAATTACATAAAGGGAAAAACATGTACAAACTTAAATTTGTACCTGAGCGGAACAACTCCGGATATTCGTCAAGCATCGTCTGCTCTCGCTCCCAAGAGAGCTCCTCACGACCGCAATTGTCCCACCGGACTTTGACCATCCTGATCTCTTTATTGCGTAGCCGCTTGACCTCCGAGTCCTCAATCCGCACGGGCTTGACTTTTGTCGTTAGCCCACTATCCACCGACACTTGATTGGCCGCGATCACTTGCGTAGGCTCTTGCACCGCCTTCCGAAGCACCGAAATATGGAATACATCATGTAAACCACTTAGCTCCACTGAAAGCTTCAGCCGATAGGCCGCTTCTCCTACTCGCTCCAGAACCTCGAACGGTCCAAGGTACCTTGGGCTTAGCTTTTTCAATCGCCGCACCCGCGAGACACCCTTGAACGGCTTGATCTTCAAGTATACATAATCGCCCACAGCGAACTCCACGTTCCTGTGCTTGGCATTATAGTACTTTGCTTGTCGGTCCTGAGCGATAAGCAACCTCTCCCGAATGGTTCTCACCAACGAAGTAGCATCCTCCACTTCCGATCGCTTATACAACTTTGACTCGCCCGTTTCTAACCAAGACAACGGCGTGCTCCATCGTCTACCATAAAGGGCCTCGAAGGGCGCCATCTGAATACTTGCTTGGTAGCTGTTGTTGTATGCGAACTCCACCAGATAAAGGTGGTCTTCCCATTGCTTTCCGAAATCCAAGACACACATGCGAAGCATGTCTTCCATGGTTCTATTGACCCTCTCGGTCTGCCCATCCGTTTGCGGATGGAAGGCTGTGCTAAACTTCAGCTTTGTTCCCAACATTTGCTGCACCAGCCTCCAATCATTGGACGTGAACCGCCCATCACGGTCACTCACGATGCTGCGGGGCACACCATGAAGCCGTACTATATTATCCACATAAAGCTTCGCCAGCTTCTCCACCGGATCATCCTTCCTATGCGGAATAAAATGCGACACCTTTGTTAATCGATCGACCACCACCCAAATGGCGTCGTTCCCCTTCTGCGACCTTGGCAAGCCATGCACAAAGTCCATAGAGATGTCGTCGAATTTCCACTCCGGAATAGGCAAGGACTTAAGAAATCCTCCCGGCTTTTGGCACTCCGCCTTTACCAAGGCGCAAGTTTGGCACTTCGCTACATATAGCGCCACATCCTTTTTCAAACCCGGCCACCAAAATAGTTTCTTAACATCACGGTACATCTTCGTGCTCCCCGGGTGAATCGAGTACTTGGTATGGTGCGCCTCGTACAACAACTCCGCCCGTAAACTGCCCACACTTGGGACGCACAAACGACCGTCTTTCCACAACAATCCGTCCTCCACAACGAATTGGGAATTTGACCCATCCAGAGCCTCTATCATGAACTGCTTCATATGAGCATCCATATCCAAAGCCTGCCGAATCCGATCAGCCAGGTCATATTGGACTTCAGTCCAATTCAGCACTGCTTCAGCACTAGATTGTCTATCCACACAAACAATCTCCAACGCCTCCAGCTCCTGCACCAACCGCTCATCATGCACTGATAGCCAATTCGCTTGAGCTGGGGCTCGGCGACTCAACGCGTCCGCAACCGCATTCCCTTTGCCAGGCACGTAGTGGATCTTAAAAGTATAGTCCCCCAGGAACTCCATCCACCTACGCTGCCGCATATTCAGATCTTTCTGATCAATCAGGTACTTTAGGCTCTTGTGATCGGTGTAGATATCAATCTTCACACCGTACAAATAGTGTCTCCACAGCTTCAAGGCAAAAATCACGGCCGCTAACTCCAAGTCATGGACCGGATAATTCCTCTCGTGCACTTTTAGCTGTCTCGAGCCATAAGCTATCACGCTTCCGTGCTGCAGTAGCACACAACCCAAACCGCTGCCTGAAGCATCGCTATATATCTCATAGCCTTCGGTTCCAACCGGCGAACTCAACACAGGCGCCGTGGTCAACCGACACTTCAATTCCTCAAAAGCTCGCGCGCACTCCGGCGTCCAAACGAACTTATGCTCCTTCCTCGTCAAAGTAGTGAGAGGTAGCGCTATCCGCGAGAAGTTCTCTACGAAGCGCCTATAATAACCGGCAAGCCCCAAAAAGCTCCGGACTTCTGCTACCGTAGCAAGCTCAGGCCACTCCCGTATCGCAACAATCTTCGCCGGATCCACCGCAATACCCTCTCCACTCACTATATGCCCAAGGAACGCCACTGAGGATAGCCAAAACTCGCACTTCGAGAACTTGGCATACAACTGGTTTCTCCTGAGTGTCTCCAACACCAAATGGAGATGCTTGAAGTGATCTTCCTCACTTTGCGAGTACACCAAAATATCGTCAATGAAGACGATCACGAAATGGTCTAGGTACTCCCTGAACGTCCTGTTCATCAAATCCATAAATACTGACGGCGCATTAGTCAGCCCAAACGGCATGACCGTAAACTCATAATGCCCGTATCTCGTACTAAACGCTGTCTTTGGGATATCACTCTCCCTTATCCGCAGCTGATAGTACCCAGACTTGAGGTCTAACTTCGAGTACACCGTCGACCCGACTAACTGATCAAAGAGATCATCAATCCGGGGGATCGGGTACTTGTTCTTCTCAGTCAGCTTGTTTAGCTCCCGATAATCAATACACAACCTCAAGCTTCCGTCCTTCTTCTTAACAAATAGGACCGGTGCGCTCCAAGGCGAAGAACTCGGGCGCACATACCCTTGCTCCAACAACTCTTGTAGTTGAACTTTCAGCTCCGCCATTTCCTTAGGCGCTAGCCGATACGGAGATCGTGACACAGGCTTTGCACCTGGCACTAGCTCGATCGTAAAATCGATCTCCCGCTGAGGCGGGGCTCCAGGAAGATCTGCGGGGAACACATCAGGGTATTCCGATACCACTGAAATACAATCCATCGCGGGCTTCGGCTTTGCAACCTCCACTAGTGTAAAGAACAGTTCTGCTCCAGCACGAACCGCCTTCACCACCTGAAGAGCAGACATCAACGTCTTGCTCGACCCCTTTAAGCCCGTAAACATCGTCTCACGACTTGCTCCCAGCTTTACTTCCTTGCTACCGCAATCTATATGGGCCTGCTGCTCCGAGAGCCAGTCCATGCCAAATATGACGTCGAACTCCGCCAACGGAAGTAAAGACGCCTGCAGGTCGAACTCCTGCTCCCCAATACGAACTTTAACGTCGCAGATCCTAACCGCTCGCATCGAACACCCATTGGGCAACAACACATCCAACTTATCCTTCGCCATCGAAGAAGGGACTCCGATGCGTGATATAAATCCTTCGGACAAGAAGGAGTGTGAAGCTCCCGTATCAAAGAGTGCTCGTGCCGGGTTTTCACAAATCAACACAAATCCTAACAAGCAGTGGTAAGGTAACATATACATAACAAGCATATAAAGGAATTGACTTGCTATAAATTAAACCGTACCTGTCACCACGTCAGCTTGTTTAATGGCCTCCTGTTGGCCAAGATTGTAAACCCTGGGTTGGGCCGGAGCATAGTGGGATGCGGTCGACTCCACCGCCTTTCCCTTCTCTTCATAAGTGGCTCCCGGCCTCCTCTCGGACTTAGGACGTCCGCTCCAACAATCACGGGCGAAATGCCCCGTCTTGCCACAAGTAAAGCACGCGCCCGGGGTCCGACTCGTAGTCGCCCCAGAAGCGCCAGAAGGAGCTGGACCCAAAGTCCTAGGCTTCTTGAAAGACTTCCGATAGCCGGACTTTGAGGTAGTCGGCACTTTAAACTCAGATTTTCTATCAACCAAGCCTTTCTTCGCCTGCACGTTCTTCATGTCCTTCTCCAAGGACCGGGCAGTATTGACCAAGGTTAAGAAACCCTGCGTCATCGGCCCCGACAGTAATAGTCTCAGCTCATCCCTCAAGCCTTCATAAAAACGATTAGTCTTGCGCTCCTCATCCATGATGGTAGAGCTAGCATAACGACTCAACCGCGTATAAACTCGTGGAGATATTCATCCACGCTTCGCTCACCCTGCACCAACCTCAGGAACTCATTCTCCATTGAAATCCTCTGAGTAGAAGGGAGGTATCTTGCTAAGAACAATTCCGAGAACTCTTCCATCGGAACGTCTATCAATTGTCTTCCTCTCAGATGATGCAGCTCCAAGCCTTCCCACCACATCCTCGCTTCCCCGTCTAGAAGGAACGTAGCGATGGTGGTCATCTGCCACTCCTCCGTCTCCGTCGCTGTCATGACTCTCTTCACCCTAGAGAGCCAGTCTTCAGCCTGAGATGGGGTTCCCAACCCCGAGAATAACGGAGGGTTAAAGCTCATTACATGCTTCAACTGCCTCTCAGTCGCCCTCCTGGGCACTATTGGTTCTACAACCACTTGCTCCATCCTCCTCGGCTCAGCCTCTTGAAGAGGTACTTGCTCCATCACAGGAGCGGGCTGCTGCGCTTGCCTCCCAGGCTGCGCATTGATCACGGCCAACACCGCTTCAGCCACCAATCTTATATTTTCAGCCGACAAAGGTGTTGCGGGAGCAACTTCTGGTGCACTACTAGCCTCAGAACCTCGGCGTTCTGACGGCCCAACACCACTTCGGGTCACCTATAGTGGTACAAAACACCGTTAAGCGACCAAATAACATTGCAAACAGCAATTATAGGAACACGCAGGTTCCTCAAACACGAGTATTTTCATTCCTAAGTGGACATTCATGGGTTCTTTTTACTGTTATAACGATGACGCACACAATGTGCTCACCACCCCTTAAAAAGAATTCGCCCACGAATTCACTTTAAGCCCAACCAAAACCAGTAGTCTGATACCAAATTGTAACACCCCCTATCCGTCGCATAGCATATAGCAGTAGGTCCGGCCGGGGCCCGACGCCATATACCACAGACAGACCGGGTGGGTACATATGGAAACCATCCAACCAATCTCAACGTCCTACACAGAGCATTCTAGCGGAAAGCAATTTATAAGAGTTACAAATCAAGAACCCAGCACAAGCATGAATGTCCACTAAAACCAAAGGAATGTCATTACAAAATACTCAAAAGTCGGCCTTAAGGCCTTACAAGATGTTTCATTTGTCTATTACATGATTTACCAACCTCGGCACGCAGGCCGGCCATACATGAATAAAATAGAAAACATTTCCACTTGGGCCTTCGAGGGCCAGCTTCGCAAAAAGGGCTTTAGCCCGCTATTGACCGCTTGGTCCAGCTGCACCTGCAAGCAAACAAACCACCGCACGGTGGCAAACAAAGCAACGGTCAGCAATGCTGACCAAATTATAACGATCCTGCCCCCAACTCGGGGCGGCGATGCTCCTTCCCTGCATTTCATTAGCACAAGCGAGCAATGCATATAACCATAGCCATTTCATCACAGACGTTGGCTCGTACGGCCACACGTCCCGTGCACTCAGGGCACATTCTCGGTGAACCGGTCGATGTTACGTCAATTGAAGCCATTAACATTCCGGACTCACCACCGCCACTTAGACGGCCATTCCTATGAGCAATTCGTCTTCATGGTATTGGTCACGTCAATTTAAGCCATCGACCACCGAAGACTCACATCTATGCCAACGGCGAGTGCCATGTACTTTAGGTCTCTCTAACCCGAACGACATAGAGCGGGTACGGCTCCATCTAACCCGTGCTCACATCGCAACGGCAATTTAAGCCATATGCGCGGGTCAAACTTTCACCGAGTCCCATTCTAACACAAGTCACATAACCCCGTTATGTTCAAGTTGGCTCTCAGGCCACCAAGTTGGCAAGACCTCGTGTCCGCCCAGTTTTCCGGGTGCACCTTTGGGTTAGTCCCCAAGGCTCCCTGCTGCAATCTACCGTGTAGAAAACCCGAAAACACCAAATAGCACGGAGTCTTCTCCGGCCTTATGCAATGCAACATCACCGATCCGAACTACATGTCCGGGTAGGCTTCAACCAAAATGCCTATGTCCGTTCTCGCATACGGACTCTAAACAACGGGGACTTCACATATCTACCCGAAGGAACGCCTCCAACTCTCCGCAAACTCGCGAGAGCGGGCTTCCTATGCAAAGAAAAGAGCGACTCATGCTCAAGATGAGGATCGTTACCCTTGCGGTCCTCTTTGGCGCCATCGAAAAGTAATCGGATGGAAATCACCGCACTTGCGTTGCCTCCGTGGATCCGGAGTCGGCTTGCGATTCGGAGCTCCGAAGCTCCTCCAATGGCGGATCTAGCTCCTCTTCTTCTTGCCTTAGCTTTTCTTTCTCCAAGGGTTTGGAGAGATAACAAGTGGAAAAAGTGAGGGTTTTCTAAGTCAAAACCCGGGTATATCCCTTCAGGAACAACCCCCAGCCATTGGATCCTCAGTCAAAGAAATGAACGGCTTCGATTCGGGACTGAAATGCCCAATCTGGGCCGAACACGGCCTGGCACACGCCCGTGTCCAGGGCCGTGTGCCTCATTCGCCGTCAAAATCGAATCACCTGGAACCTCACACGGGTCTCGAACACGCCCGTGTTCGAGCTGACACGCCCGTGTTCCACCTGACACGGCCGTGTAGCTGGCCGTGTACCCCAAGATTTTCTCCCGTTTTCAACCCGAGCACTGCACGGGTTCTAGGACACGCCCGTGTCCTTGCCCGTGTCACCTTGACACGCCTGGGCTCCAGGCCGTGTACAAGGTCTCGGCACTTCGCGGCTAAGTGTCGACACGGGTCGACACGCCCTGCGACACGCCCGTGTCGCAGGCCGTGTGCCATGTCTCGACACACTGTCGACACCAAAGTGTCGACTTCGCGGGACGAGTGTCGACACGGGTTGACACGCCCTGCGACACGCCCGTGTCGCAGGCCGTGTGCCGTGTCTCGACACAACGTCGAAGCACTGTGTCGACTTCACGGCTAAGTGTCGACACGCCCTGCGACACGCCCGTGTCGCAGGCCGTGTGCCCAGTCTCGACACAATGTCGAGACCAAAGTGTCGACTTCACGCCTTAGTGTCGACACAGGCTTGACACGCCCTGGGACACGCCCGTGTCCCAGGCCGTGTGCCTGTAGCCAGAACTCAAACTGGCCCAAATTATTCCCCTCTGCTCCTTTGAGTTTCGGGGCGTTACAAACACTGCGTTACTCGTCGTCAAACCCTCATTCAAGAAGAAGAAGAAGTTCAAAGCTCCCTCTAAAGCTCAGGATGGACAAGCTTCAGGGAGCAAGGACACTGGTGGAAAGAAGCCTCTTACCTGCTTCTTTTGTAAGAAGAAGGGGCACGTGAAGCACGAGTGCCTGAAATTTAAAGCCTGGATGGATAAACGTGGATTTGCGCCTAAAGGTAACTCTTTAGCCTTTGTCCTTTGTGAATCCAATGTAATTGAAGCCCCATCTAGCTCTTGGTGGCTCGATAGTGGAGCAACTAATCATGTTGCTTACACACTGCAGGGGTTCATCAAAAGGAGGAGGCCAAGCAAGGGTGAGTGCAGACTCACGGTCGGCAACAATGCAGAGGTGGAGGTGGAGTTCATCGGGGACATTTGTTTGGTCCTTGATTCTGGATATCAACTTTTATTGAAAGACATATTTTATATTCCTTCGTTTAGAAGGAACTTGATTTCTGTTTCAGCATTAGATATACTTAATTATGGTTTTAATATTTCTGGTGGTTTAATTAAGCTATTTCATGAATCTCAGTTTATTGGCCAATGTTCACTATCTAATGGTTTATATAGAATATGTCTTGCACCTGTTGATTTTTATGCCACCTCATATAATGTAGAGAATGTTGCTAATAAAAGACCTCTCATTAAGGAGCAGTCCTCCATGTTATGGCATAAAAGGTTAGGTCATATCTCTAGGGAAAGAGTAGAAAGATTAATTAAGGAAAACATTCTCCCTACTCTAGACTTCAGTGACCTAGAGACATGTGTGGACTGCTGTAGAGGTAAGATGACCAAGATTAAGAAAAAGGGCTCAACTCGTAGTTCAAGTGTATTAGAGGTTATTCATACGGACATCAGTGGTCCTTATTCCACTACCCTCTGTAGGAACACCTATTTTATTACATTCATTGATGACTACTCCCGTTTTGGATATTTGTACTTAATTAAGGAGAAGTCTGAATCCCTTGAAAAGTTCAAGATTTTCAAGACTGGAGTTGAGAAACAAATAGGGAAAGACATCAAGATTGTTAGGTCTGACAGAGGTGGCGAGTATTTTGGTAGACATGATGCCTCCGGGCAACATAAAGGTCCGTTTGCCAGATACTTGGAGAGATGTGGCATTGTTGCCCAATACTCCATGCCGGGTAGTCCTGAGCAGAATGGTGTGGCTGAGAGGCGTAATCGCACCCTTAAGGAAATGATGAGGAGCATGATGAGTATGACAAATCTTCCTGAATTTTTATGGGGTGAGGCGCTTAAGACAGCAGTGTATATCCTTAATAGAGTCCCATCTAAGTCAGTACCTAAAACCCCTTTTGAGTTGTGGACTGGCAGACGACCCAGCCTTAATCATTTGCGTGTCTGGGGTTGTCCTGCAGAAGTCCGTTTGTACAACCCATCAGAAAGTAAGATTGCCCTCAGGTCTTGTCGTTGCTATTTCATTGGCTACCCAGATCACTCCAAGGGTTTTAAGTTCTATTCCCCTTTAGGAGGACCCAGAATTGTGGAGTCACAAACAGCTAAATTTTTAGAATGGGATGTCGCTGATGAGCCTAGTTGCTCTCATCCTATTAGTGAAGTCGAGGAAGTTGTGCCCATTAATTTATCTGTGCCCTTGATAAGATATCCTGCGGTGCCTGAACCCGTAACGGAACAAGTGGAGGATGTGGAAGCGGTCTTACCACCGATTCCAGTTGAGGTTCCTCCTCATGTTCAGGAGGTTCATCCACCTGCCAGGAGATCTATTAGGCAGAGAAGGCCTGCAATTTCCTCAGACTATGAAGTCTATTTAGGAGAGAGTGATTATGATATTGGTCAAGTGATTGACCCAGTGACATTTAATGAAGCTGTGTCTGGACCTCATGTTGATCTGTGGTGGGATGCGATGAAAGACGAGATGGAGTCTATGAAGCTGAATAGGGTTTGGGAGTTGGTTGAGTTACCTAAAGGCTGTAAGCCCATTGGTTCTAAATGGGTGTTTAAGACCAAGAAGGACTCTAAAGGAAAGGTCGAGCAGTTTAAAGCTAGACTGGTAGCCAAGGGATTTACGCAGAGAGAAGGAATCGATTATCATGAGACCTTTTCTCCCGTTTCCTCTAAAGACTCTTTCAGAGTGATAATGGCATTAGTAGCTCATTATGATTTGGAGCTACACCAGATGGATGTAAAGACCGCATTCCTGAATGGCGATCTTGCCGAGGAGGTCTACATGGTGCAGCCTGAGGGGTTCAAGTTTGGTCATTCCGACCAACTTGTATGTAAGCTTAACAAATCTCTATATGGTCTGAAGCAAGCTTCTAGACAGTGGTATTTGAAATTCGATGAGGTAGTTACTTCTTTTGGTTTTGTAGAAAATAAGGTAGACCGTTGCATATATCTCAAGATCAGTGGGAGCAGATTCATCTTCTTAATTCTTTATGTAGATGACATCTTGCTTGCGAGCAGTGATTTGGCATTATTGCATGAATCTAAGCAATTTCTGTCAAAACACTTTGATATGAAAGATCTTGGAGAAGCATCCTTCGTTCTAGGAATTGAGATCATTAGGGAACGATCTCACCATACATTGGCACTCTCTCAGAAAGCCTACATCGAGCGTGTACTTGAGAGATTTAGCATGCTCGATTGTAAGCCCGGTGAAGTACCTGTGCTTAAAGGTGATAAGCTCAGCTTATCACAATGCCCCAGGAATGACATAGAGAGAGAGCGCATGAAGGATATACCTTATGCTAGTGCGGTAGGCAGCTTAATGTATGCCCAAGTCTGTACCAGACCGGACATTGCCTTCGCAGTGGGACTTTTAGGCAGATATCAGTCGAACCCAGGACCTGATCATTGGGTGGCTGCCAAGAAAGTCCTAAGGTATTTAAAGGGAACTAAGGATGTAAAGTTAGTCTACCATAGAGTTCAAAATCTTGAGTTAGTGGGGTATACAGATTCTGATTTTGCCGGGTGTGAGGATGATAGAAAGTCTACTTCAGGTTATTTATTTAAGTTTGCTGGTGGGGCCGTTTCGTGGAAGAGTGTCAAACAGACACTCATCACTTCATCCACAATGCATGCGGAGTTCGTCGCTCTCTTTGGAGCTTCGACTCACGCAGTGTGGCTTAAGAATTTTGTTACAGAGTTAAAGGTTGTCGATTCTATAGCTGGACCCATCCGGATGTACTGTGATAACATTTCTGCAGTTATGTTCTCGATGAACAATAAAAGTATCACAGGGTCCAAACATATGGAAATTAAATTCTTGACCGTTAAGGAATTGGTCAAGAAGGGTGACATTTTAGTGGAGCATTTAGGGACAGATGACATGTTGACCGATCCACTTACTAAAGGACTTCGCCCTAACGTGTTTCAGAAACATGTTATTAATATGGGGCTTAAAGAGTCAATCGATGTGCTTGATTAGTGGGAGGCTTCATGAAGCTCCAATTCAGTTATCTGTCGTTTGGTTTGCACTTTATTTAATTCATTTAATAATTAAAGTATATTGATTCAACAATATTATTAAGTTTCAATATTTGTAGAATTTATGTGACACGTCACACTTCATACAAAGTCTCATGACTTGTGTCAGTCGGAGCATAAGGCCTAGGGCACTTCATTTGAATTATGGCCTGTAGTATGTCTTTTGACGCATAAATTTTGGAACCTTAAGGTTATGCATACTTGTTCTTTTGAACACTTAAGAACTTCTCGCAGCATGGTTTAGTGCATTCATTGGAGAAGTTTGGTTGACCACCAAGTTAGAACAACCTTCATGTGCACATTTTCAGCATGTTGTTCTATATTTTATTTAACCGCACTTTGTCCATGTCAATTAAGTCTGTAAGCTACTGTGACCATGGAAGGTCCCGTGTCGCTCAATGATGCGGTTGCCGCCATGATTCGGAGTGAAAGATTTGGTTGGACCGGATTGACGTGAGAGAAGATCCAATACCACGTTCGCTAATTGGTACCCTTAAGATTAGTGAATATTTTACCAGAATGTCATAAATTACGTTGAGCACAAGTCCAAGTGGGAGAATGTTGGAAATTTCCCGTTAAGTGGACTTGACTCATCGATACGTCCCGGTGAATTCGTACGCGAGTATTTGGTCTATTCGGACTCTCACGAGCGCGCGTTAATTCAGTCGCGCGAACGGTCGAAGTCTGTGATAGGTGGACAAGATTGTCTCGTAATTTAGTTGCGCGCGAACTTGGTCTCACCCTTGGCACGATTTTGGCATTGTCATGAATGTAGTTTTATAGAATTTATTTGGTGTTTTAATGGAATTTATTTCATTCATTAAAACAAAATTCTTGTAACTCCTATTTTGGGTATTGCCTATTAATACCCAAAATTAGGTTTCATGGAGTGTGATTATTCGGTGTGAACAAGGCGTGAAACCCGGCTCCTTCTTCCTCTCCAATTTTGAGTAACCGTTGTTTCTTTTTCCCCTTCTTTTGGAGAGAGCAGTTTGCAGATCGCCGTCTCCGAAAAAAAAGCTCTCGGGCACTGAGAGTCGCCGCTGGCCATAGCTTTTCCTCCAGGTCTCGAGAGCAGGGACTAGAGCAGGGAAGATCACATCTTTACCTCCTCCATCAACCTCGGCGCCGGGGTGCTCTGTTTTGCTTCACCAAGAGACTGCAAACGGTTTGAAGAGCAGTGAAAGAGACTTCCAGAGGTGAAGTTGTTTTTTTTTTTAGGTTTCCTGCACTTTGGATACACGCCTAAACATTTATTTTCAAAGTGGATTTGGGTTGTTTATGGTACAGATTATTCAGATATTTTAGCTTTGCTTTCATCAAGTAAAATATATCAACATGGAGATATATGTTTGCTAGAGTTTTAGGTACCTGGATCTAATATTCCAACTGGAATACGCAGATCATTTTTCAGCCTTATGTTCTATATCGATGGAGAAGTAATCACCTTGGTCATTACTACCCGCAGAGATTTTATTCTCATTTTGGACAAATGATTTTATTACTAAATTCAAATTTCATAACGCATTCCCAAATATATTATTTTTGGTGCTGATTTGAACTTGTTGCAGAAGTTAGTACTTCAAGTAAATTTTGTGTGATTGTGGATTCCGCTAACGCTACGGAGTTCATAAAGAATAACGCATCTCAGTTGCTCCGTATATCCGCCATCATGAAGCACGAGCAAGATTCTAAGAACGGTATAAATTAATTCCGCACTTCAGTAACCGTTTATTCCAGCTCGCTTTATTTTTTGTGTTCTTAAACTAGAAAAAAAATAATATTTAGTATAAACTCCAATTAGAGATTAATATAGTTTGGTTATAACGATCCTCTTAGGTTTATGTGTCGTTGCGATTTGTCAGAAATTCTTGGTAATATTCATTCGCCGTAGCGACACATACACCATAAATTTTTTAACACGTCGCTTGTCTCCCGCTCAATTGATCGGAAGGGAACGCGCGTGGTTGTTGAGTTTCGTTGGGGCTTTTCCTCACCCGGAAGAATCTCCTCGCCCAAGCGTTGTGCCCGCGAGCTCGCCGCGAAGTATTGAAATTTGCTTGTGATAGTGAGACCTCGTTGGCGGGATACTTGAGTGCCCGCTAGGTGTTGAGTTAGGTTTCGTTTGCTGCGTGCGTTGCTTAACTGCGTTTGTTTGGTCTTGTGATTTTTGTTGGGAGAGACCACCCCCTTGCGGATCCCTTTGATTTGAGTGGATCTCTTTTGGTACAACACCTATCGATCGGATCGGGTAGGTCCATTTCGCTTGGTCGAACATTGACTCCATAGTCCTTGGGAGACCTAAAGAGGCTTAGCGAACCTCCATTGGGGCAAGTGTTTCTCTCTTGCTCGGGTATTTCCCTCGCGCTCTTTTTTTTTGTTGTGATTTTGTCTACGCATATAGGGTCACGGTATTAATTGTGCGCAAACCGGTGTTTGCTACATCAATTTGGTATCAGACTTCGGTGCAAAGCTTTCTTAATCTTTGCCGGTCCTCTTGCACTCCCCTCACTTTTATGCACACACGTTCGGGGAACGAGTATCCTCCACACTCATCCGCGTCCAATAATATGGGCGACATTCCGGATAATCGTGAAGTTACGCAAGCGCAATTGGCGGCCGTTCAGCGTGATCTCACCGATCAAATCGCTCAACTCACTGCGGCTTTTACCACTTTCACACAAACGCTCCAAACCGTCTTCCCCCCGCATCCCCACCCTAATAACCCCCCACGTCATCCCCCACCACGCCAACCACGTCCCTACAATGACATTGGCGACGATGACCGCAATGGGGATTGGCACAATGATCTCACACGCAAAATCAAAATCGATGCCCCCACATTTGACGGGTACGGCAATCCTAACACCTTCAAGGATTGGCTCATGAAAATTGAGTGTTATTTTGAATGGCACAACTTAGACGACCACCAAAAGGTGGTAGTCGCTCGCATGAAATTAGCGGGTCGCGCTCAAGTATTTTGGTTAAACGAAGAGCGTCGTGTCGGTGGCGTCGCTCACACTTGGCCACAAATGCGTAACTTACTCACAACTCACTTTGTTCCCGCTTACCACCGCACCAACATGCTCGACGAATTCTCTTCGTTGCGCCAAGGCAATCATTCGGTGAGTGAGTACATGGGCGAACTCAACGAATTGATGATCCGGTGTGATATTCAGGAATTGCCCGAGCTTACCGTCTCACGATTCCGTAAGGGTCTTCGTTCGGAAATCCAAAATCAAATCCGGCGATATGATCACCACGATTTAAGTTCCGCCTTGAATGCGGCACTTGACATTGAAAAGCACCTTTCCGTGTCCACTACTCAACGAGCATCCTCCTCCAAAACCTTTTTCCACTCCAAAACGTCCTCCACAAACCCTCCTAATTCACGTGGAAAGACTTTTTTGGGTGACTCCTCCAAATCCGTTATCATCACCGCTAGGAAAGCAAACGACACATCGGGCGAACGCATTCCTATCGGTAAGACCAACAAGGCTAACGTTACGTGCTATGCTTGTAACCAACCCGGGCACTATGCGGTTGAATGTCCTACCCGCAAAAAGTTAGTAACATCAATCGAACCCACGGCCGATGACGTCGATATCGTCTATGAGGAGGTTAGTGATGTTGAGGAACCTGATATTCCTAGCGACATGGAAGATGACTATACCCCCAACAATCTCGCGGTTATGCGTTGCATCTTGACTACCCCACGTAGTAGTCATGATTGGAAGCGCTCTAGCATCTTCTCCTTATATTTTAAAAGCAGTGAGAAGTCGTGCAAGCTCATTATTGATAGTGGGAGTTCCATGAACGTGGTTTCCGAAGCCGCACTTCTCCGAATGAAATTGACTCCCGCGCCACACCCCACTCCTTACCAAGTCGCTTGGGTCAATAAGACTTCCATTTCGGTTACCCAGCGTTGTTTAGTTCCTCTTGTCATCAAAGATTATGTCGACCAAGTTTGGTGTGACGTTCTTTCTATGGACGCATGTCATGTCCTTCTAGGCCGCCCTTGGCTCTACGATTATAATGTCACTCACTACGGTCGTGCGAACACATATGAATTTAAATTTAAAGACCAACGCATCACGTTACGTCCTGCCGCCCCTAAGGACCTTCACACCAAGGACACAACCGTTCCCGCCGTCAAGCAACCTCTCACTCTCATTCATCCTAAAGAATTTGAAAAGACTAGTTTTTCCGGTGGTATGCTCTATGCGTTAGTCTTACTTCAGGCTAACGACATTCCACTCCCCACGTCCTCTTTGCCCGCCGATATCATCACGTTACTTGACGAGTTTAAGGATGTCCACCCCGAAGAGCTCCCCTCCGAATTACCACCTCTTAGGAGTATCCAACACGTCATTGATTTTATTCCGGGCTCCTCTCTCCCCAATCTCCCTCATTATCGTCTTAATCCTAGTGCCCACGCCGAGCTTCAAGCCCAAATTTCCGATTTGCTCTCCAAAGGCCTTATCCGCCATAGTTTGAGTCCTTGTGCGGTGCCGGCACTTCTTGCCCCCAAAAAAGATGGCTTTTGGAGGATGTGTATCGATAGCCGGGCGATAAATAAAATCACGATTAAATACCGATTTCCGATTCCCCGGTTGGACGATTTATTGATATGCTTAGTGGTGCCACCATCTTTTCAAAACTTGATCTTCGAAGTGGATACCACCAAATACGAATTAGAGAAGGGGACGAATGGAAAACCGCCTTTAAATCTAAGAACGGCTTGTATGAATGGTTGGTAATGCCGTTTGGGCTCTCCAACGCCCCAAGCACATTTTCCCGTATGATGACTCAACTCTTCAATAATTTTATGGGTAAATTTTTAGTGATCTATTTTGATGACTTGCTAATCTATAGCGTGACCACCAATGATCATTGCGACCATTTAAGACAAATCTTTGAAGTTCTCCGGCAAGAAAAACTTTTATCAATCTCAAGAAATGTCACTTCATGGATTCCTCCGTCTCATTCTTAGGTTATATCGTTAGTGCGGAAGGTATTAAGGTTGATCCCGCAAAAATTAAAGCGATTGTAGAGTGGCCGGAACCTAAATCTATCTGTGACGTTCGTAGCTTCCATGGCTTAGCAACCTTTTATCGCCGCTTCATTCGCAATTTTAGCGCCATTCTGGCTCCGATTACCGAATGTATGAAACTTGGTGAGTTTACTTGGCCTCCCTCTGCTTCTTGTGCGTTCCGTAAGATTAAAACTTTGATGACCGAGGCACCGGTTCTCCGGTTACCCGATTTTAATAAAATTTTTGAGGTCTCTTGTGACGCCTCGGGTGCGGGTATAGGTGGCGTGTTAAGTCAAGAAGGCCACCCGGTTGGGTTCTTTAGTGAGAAATTAAGTGGGCCCAAGCTTAATTATTCAAACTACGAACGTGAGTTTTACGCCTTAGTCCAAAGTCTCCGTCATTGGCGTCATTATCTTTTGCCCAAAGAATTTATCCTCCTTTCGGATCATGACGCGCTACGTTATATTAACTCCCAACAGAAGCTTAGCCCGAGACAAGCCAAATGAGTCTCTTTCCTACAAAAGTACACGTTTGTGATCAAACATTGCAAGGGCAAGCATAACCGCGTTGCCGACGCGCTTAGCCGTGTTAGTTTACTTTTGACTACCCTTGATGTGAAAGTCCTATGATTTGAACGTATCCTTTGCGAGTATGTCGAGTGCAAGAACTTTAAGGACATTTTTCACTCCAAACCCCCACTACTCACATTATTTCCGAATATGTCCTTTGTGATGGCTATTTGTTCAAGGGCTCGCGGTTGTGCATTCCGGATTCCTCCCTCCGCCTCTTTATCATTTGGGAGATGCACGGCGGTGGTTTAGGTGGCCACTTTGGCCGCGACAAAACCATATCCTTGGTTGAGAAAAAATTCTTTTGGCCCGGCTTGAAGCGTATGGTAAATCGAGTCGTTAGTAGTTGCAACACATGTCAACTAGCTAAAGGCTCAAAGCAAAACACGGGCTTATATACGCCGCTTCCCATACCTTCCGTCCCGTGGGATGACGTTAGCATGGATTTCATTTTGGGTCTTCCCCTCACACAACGCAAACACGATTCTATTTTGGTCGTTGTAGATCGCTTTTCCAAAATGGCTTATTTTATTTCATGCAACCGCACCAACGACGCGTCTCACATTGCCAAACTTTATTTTAAAGAAGTTGTTAGTCATCGCGGACTCCCTAAGACTATTGTCTCCGATAGGGATGTCAAGTTTACTTCTTATTTTTGGAAAACACTATGGATCTTGGTGGGCACCAAACTCTTCTTTTCCGCGGCTTACCACCCCCAAACGGATGGTCAAACCGAAGTGATAAATCGGAGTTTAGGTAATTTGCTACGCTGTCTCGTGGGCGACCATAAGGGGACTTGGGATCTCATCCTTCCCCATGCCCAACTGGCATATAATAATTCCAAAAATCGTTCCACGGGCCTCTCGCCTAATGAAGTTGTGCACGGTTACAACGCACGTGTGCCGCTTGACTTGGTTCCGTTACCGCCAACCTATAAAACAAGTCAATTTGCACATGACTTTGCTCATCACCTTCATGCGTTGCACAAAGAGATCCACCAACGACTAGTCACTACTTACAAGGTCTATCAATCGGACGCGAACGTCCACAAACGGGCACAACTATTTGACGTCGGAGATTTAGTCTTGGTCAAGTTAATTCCCGAGCGGCTTCCCACGGGTGCCGTCAAGAAATTAGCCAACCGGCGTGCCGGACCTTTCAAGATTTTAAAGAGGTTGGGTGATAACGCGTACGTGCTTGACTTGCCTCCCGATTGGGGAATACACCCCGTGTTTAATGTTTCCGATCTTACACTTTTTCATGAAGCACCGCAAGAACTCTTCTCCTCTTCTTCTTCTTCCTCTCCTTCCGGCCATTCTCATGGGATAGTGAGTGACCCCTCACCCTTTAATGTTGCCACGTCGGACGTACCCACCACACATTCACATGGGGGTACGGTCGATCATATTTTTGCTCCTAATGCTTTTCCCAGGTTTCCGAAGACTATCTCCGTCCCGAAGTGCATATTGGACGACGACGTCTTGGCTTCTTCAAATGGCGGTGTGCACCGATACTTGGTTCGTTGGAAGGACCGCCCGGTTTGTGACGCTACTTGGGTGACCGCCGACGAGATGGAGCGCCTTGACGAGGACATGCTACACCGTTACCGCTTGGACCACTCCCCGGTGACGAGTGGTTTTGAGCGGAGGAGAATTGATGGCGGCGACCCGGTTCCACCCGACGACGCAACGCACGGCTACAACCTTCGCCCCAACACGCGAAAATCTTTTCGCGCCATGCTCCGCAATCTCTAAAGTTGTCCACTATTTTTTTATGCTAATTAGCTATTGCTTTTCCCGTCCCATCCGGCTCGACCGAAATGTTAGGTGGTCAAGAGCCCGCTTTAGTTGCTTTTATTTCCTGCACTTATTTTAAGTCCAAACATTTGAGTGGCTAGGATGAGATCTAGGAAATGTGTGATGTAGGAGTGCTTTTGTGGGGAGTATAAATACTCCATGTGTTGGCCTAAAATCATAATGAACTTATCTTGATAAAAAAAGGGGTTTCCTTTTTCTTCTCTCCTGTGAAAGGAGTGACGGCTAGGTCGCGGATTCCGCACGGCGCGACACCGGCGGCGAATCCCCTCCCCTCCGGCGCGACATCGGCGGCGGAGCCCCTCCCATCCGGCGCGACATCGGCGAGCACCTCCGTCTTCCTGGCCGAACGCGACTCTGCCGCTCCGACCTCCCGTTTTGATCCGCGTGGCCGGTCTCCAGTGAGGCCCCGACGTCGACCGCCCCTCCGGCGTGATTCCGGCCTCTTTGTGGTGCGACGCCACCGCTGCTCCACGGCGCTTCGCAACGGTGTGTCCCTCTCGGAGATTTCAGCGGGTCCTTGTTGGGTAACGACTCCCCTCCCCCACTCCGTGTGTGATTCATCTCTATTTTTTGTGCTCTTGTGATTGTGATTGGAATTGTGTGTGATCGGAAGCAACGAACGAATTGGGCGTGAGGGTGCATCGCTTGTCTCCCGCTCAATTGATCGGAAGGGAACGCGCGTGGTTGTTGAGTTTCGTTGGGGCTTTTCCTCACCCGGAAGAATCTCCTCGCCCAAGCGTTGTGCCCGCGAGCTCGCCGCGAAGTATTGAAATTTGCTTGTGATAGTGAGACCTCGTTGGCGGGATACTTGAGTGCCCGCTAGGTGTTGAGTTAGGTTTCGTTTGCTGCGTGCGTTGCTTAACTGCGTTTGTTTGGTCTCGTGATTTTTGTTGGGAGAGACCACCCCCTTGCGGACCCCTTTGATTTGGGTGGATCTCTTTTGGTACAACACCTATCGATCGGATCGGGTAGGTCCATTTCGCTTGGTCGAACATTGACTCCATAGTCCTTGGGAGACCTAAAGAGGCTTAGCGAACCTCCATTGGGGCAAGTGTTTCTCTCTTGCTCGGGTATTTCCCTCGCGCTCTTTTTTTTGTTGTGATTTTGTCTACGCATATAGGGTCACGGTATTAATTGTGCGCAAACCGGTGTTTGCTACATCACTCTTCTTCAATGGTTCCTTCCTCTTTCACATTTCCCATTTGTTTAGGCTCTGTTTGGTATGGCGGTGGCGGTCAAGGACGCGCACGACCTTACTTAATTTCATTTTATGCTCAAAATTCGTTTTATTCTTTAGATGATGGTAACGTAATTGTCAAACATAAATTCAATCATGACGGGGGTGTTTTTGGCCCAATTCATGCAAAAGATGCAACATGATTTCGATTACGGGTTCAAGTTGAGTTGAGCCGGCTCAAAAACTCGATAAGCCGGCTCGAAAAAAGCACGAGCTCGAGCTCGGGCTCATCTAGTGTTGTTCATGAGCTTGCAGCCGGGGCTCGCGAGCTTTTTATTTATACATTTATTAAAAATATATAAAAAAACTGATAAGCTAAAAAGCTCGTAAGTAGCTCGAACTCGAGCTCGGTAAGTTGACATTGAGCACGATTTCGAGCTGGGATAAATGAGTTCAAGCTCGAAATGAAAAGCACGAGCTTGAAAATTTTGTCAAACTCGACTCGAGATGGTCTAGTTTGCACCACTAATTCCAATAGCTTCTCCTACTTCCTACCAGTGCATGCGAGATTATTGGCTTTGGAGGAAAGAGAAAACCAGGGCCAATGATAGCGTGCCATGTGTAAAGTGTTTTTATTTGCACGATTTGAATTTATCTGGCGGCTTCATTCCGGCTTCGATATCTGCCGGCTACAACTGGAGCAGGTTCAAAAAAAGCGGTGCCAATGGAAAGGAGCACAGAAAGAGAGCTCGTGTGGTAGTGGGGCCCACATAAACCATTTTTGGGGGATTCATAATGACAGCAAATTAAACTCTAATTAATACTTAATAGACGTGGAATCGAAGTTGGCTTTGTTTAGGATAATCCGCACACGTGCGCGGATTAAAGTGGATAAGTGACTCTTTTTTTCTTTTCTATTTTACATTTTTTTATTTTCGATTTCTCAAAGGATTTCTAAATCAAATATAACCTTAATGTGATATTTGCAACTTTATTAAAGTATGATCAAGATATAAATTTAGGATGAATTGTAAAATTTATTTAGTGGGCACTAGTGTTGATACAATGACACAAAGTATAGTCACTTTTTTTTCCTTCACTAATCTTCGACCGGCTCAATCTAAACCTTCCAATCAGTTGGATTTAATCTCAACCCTCCTTCACTAGGTTTTATTTTATAACTGTTGAGAAGGTTTCGCTCAAAGTATTCTACGTAGACCTATCAAGTTTGGAATAAGTATATAGAGTACCTTCAACGTAGAGCCTAGCCCTAGAATGACACGAACCCAATAACGTGCTCTGAGTTGGCCCCGACACGTGCAGACATATATTTAATATCTCAGCTGGCCAATAGTCTTTATATCTCTAGGTAGAGAGAAGTTGCTCTATATAATGAGCTTGAGTAAGAGTAACTCAACGCTTGCCAATTCTAACTTTTATAACAAACATATCATCCACGGGACCAAGGTCCTTTATATCAAATGTTTTTGCGAGAGTGCATTTAATATCTCTAACTGCAACAAGATACGATCCCAAAATCAACATGTCATCCACATATAGATATATGATGATTGTTTGATTTGACATTGAACGGTGATAAAGGAATATGTCGGAAAGACTGGACTGAAATCCAAAACTCTTTATCACTTGATCAAATTTCATGTGTCACATCTTAAACGTTTGTTTAAGCTCATAGATTGATTTGTTCAAATTGCACACTTTATGTTTTAGATCTTTATATACATAATCTTCAGGTTGTGTCATATAGATCTCTTCATCAAGCTCTCCATTCAAGAAGGCTGTTTTCACATCCATATGATGAACTATAAAGTTCTCGATAGACACTAAGACGAGAAGAATTCTAATATTCGATAGGTGACACACAGGTGAATAAACATCAAAGTACTTTATTCCCCCTACTGCTAGCTTATAACTATTGGATCCATTGCTCACAATATCCCAGATTTGTAGAAGTCAAACAAGTCAATGATATACACATAGTTGTGTTTGATGTATGTTCAAGTTCATGCATGCAGGTTCGTCATTGTCACATTGATGTGATATGTATTCCAAGTGATTGTGACAGGTGGTCACAAGGTAGAGAAGTGGAGAGACAGAAATCTGTCTAAATCCACAGGCGTTGAGTGAAGCCAGTTCACTCAACGCCAGATGTCAAGGAAAGATGCTGGAAAGGCTGAAAATCGCGTAAGTCCACAGGCATTGAGTGAAACCAGTTCACTCAACGCAAGATGCCAAAAAACGCTGAGTAAGATGTGGACAGTCAAAGCCCAACAGTCTGCAAAGCAATTTTGTGGCTAAATGCACAAGCGTTGAGTGAATACAGTTCACTCAACACCATATAACAAGAAGCATCGTGTAAAGCTGAGTCTGTCGAATCCTCAGCATTGGCATGTAGAAAAATCGGCTAAGTCTAGAATCGTTGAGTGAGGACAGCTCACTCAACGCCTGAATAAAGGAAGCGTTGAGTCCAGCTCACACAGTTAAATCTTTTGAAGATTCTGTCAAAGAATTCTCGCTAAGTCCAGAAAGCGTCGAGTGAATACAGCTCACTCGACGCTAGAGAAGAAAGCATCGTGTGATGTTGAAGCTCAAGAAGAGATAGACAAAAAATCTGTCTAAGTCCAGAAGCGTTGAGTGAGGACAACTCACTCAACACACTCAATGCCTCAGCAAGCTGGCAGACTTCGAGGAAGAATCTAAGGACAAAGGCGTTGAGTGATATAGGCTCACTCAATGTTCTCAATGCCTAGCAGATAAAGAAAGTTACAGCTAAGTCCAGGGGCGTTGAGTGATGAATATTCACTCAACGCACTCAACGCACTCAACGCCTGGCAGTGAAGAAGAAATTGTCCATGTCCAGAGGCATTGAGTGAAGTCAGTTCACTCAACGCCAAAGCAAGGCAGAAGAATTGATTAATTCTAGAGGCGTTGAGTGAAGGTCATTCACTCAACGCACTTAATGCCCGATGGTGCAGAGAATTTCGAGCAAGGAAGTCGAATAAGAGAAAAATAAATGTTTTTTTTTCTAATTTCTGGCTTTTTGTGGCAAGAGGTTACCCCCAATTAATGGTAGCGAGATGAAGAAGATGAATAAGATTTATTAATATTTTGATTTTAATTTATAATTATTGGGATGAACGACATTTTATATATGATGAGTGTGCACATGGCCACCTCCCCAATGATCTCCACTAAACTTAATGAGATCATGGATTTGACCGCGCACGATCACTACGCCCGATCCCCGTGCGCCGATCCCACTTACCATGATGGGGAAAACGCCACGCCTTGCCGGCAGCGGGCGACCGGCCTCCTCCCCGGATGTCGGCTGCTCGCCCCCGTTCATGCGGCCAAAGGGGGCGGCCGCCGGGCCGCCCCCTTGCTCGGCTGCCGGTGCGGCCGCCCGGGCCGCCCCCTCCTCGGCCGCCCGAACGGCCAAGGGGGCGGCCTCCCGGGCCGCCCCCTTGCTCGGCTGCCGGTGCCGCCGCTCGGGCCGCCCCCTCCTTGGCTGCCCAAACGGCCAAGGGGACGTTCGCTCGGGCCGCCCACTTGCTCGGCCGCTGGCACTGCTAAGGTGGGCGGGCGACCTCGCCGCCCCCTCCTTGGTCGCTGGTGGCCAAAGGTGCGGTCGCCCCCTCACCCGGCCGCCCGTACGGCCAAGAGGGGCGGCCAACCGGGCCGCCCCCCATCTTGGCCACCGACAGCCAAGGGGGCGGCCGCCCCGGCCGCCCCCTCGCCCTGCCACCCGTGTAGCCGATATGGGCGGCCAACCGGGCCGCCCCCGCCTTGGCCGACGGAGGCCAAAGGGGAGGCCGGCCGCCCCCTCCCCCGACCGTCGGCGTGCAGCCAAAGGGAGCGACCCCCTCTCCCCGACCGTCGTCGGCCCTCCCTCGCCGATGAACTTTAAGGCAAGTTCATCGGCCGCCCGTGGAGGCCCGCTCCCGCCGTCCGATCGAGGAGAAGAGTCCTCAGCCGTTCAATCCACGCGTGTTGAGATTATATTAGCCAGCAGGACACGTGTGTGTGGGACCGCATGTTTGGGCTTTCCCCATCGCGTTCCAGGTCTGGGTGTTGACCCCGGTGGGCCCCCTTGTGTGGCGGAATATCCCCGCGGTCCTGTGGTTGGGGTTAGTCCCACATCGCCTGCAGTGGGCGATCCTTTGTGTTCATGTACCCCCATCCCCCCTTACCATCACCTCAGGGTTTTGGGAAGATGTGTGGTGACGGGTGGTTTCCACAACGCGTAACCACTCACTAACCACCAGGTTAGTGGGGGGGAATTTCATTAATATTTTAATATTTATTCATGGCGGTCTCCAAATAGCAGGATATGCATATCAAAAACTATAGCAAAAACATTTATAAATGTGGTTACGGTGTGCATATAGCCGCGAAACCACCGTAACCACTTCACGGAGCCTATAAAAAGAGCCTCAGGCCTCCTCATTTCTCATATTTTTCAGATCCTTCTCTTTGGAGTCTTCTTCTTCCTTAGATCGAAGCTATGCCAGTTTTCCTCATACGAGCCACCTCCGAGCCACACCCGAGCCACAAGCGGGTTAAGTTACAAACACATGGTGAAGCCAAATCGCGCAAGTTCCAAGCGGCCCTAACAACTGCAAGAACAAGTATGTCGCCTCCCATCCAGAATCAGCAAGTCGCTATCCAACGACCACCGGTGCAATGCCCAATCTGTAACTACTCCCGACGCGATGACCCGTCGTCCGCAGCGTGCAAAGTGCTCTCTTACCCCCACAATTATAACGAGAGGTGGTCTGTTACCTTCGACTTCACAAAGCAGCTGTAACTACCAAGAAATATTGGATTTTGACCGTCACATATCCGGTCGCTTAGTTTTTTACTCAGTTGAGGGGTTTTTCCACGTTAAAACTGCTTGTGTACAATCAACCTACTCTTTTGGCTGTGTGCGCGCTCGACCATCCCGAGAGCTAAGACGGTCCAAGAAATCCGGCCCGACCAGGACGTCTAGTTGGTCCGCAACAGTTTGGCGACGTCTGTGGTAAACGAGATGCCAACATCTTCAGAAGATTGTTCCCTCTGCACAACGGTACGAAGAGATAGAACCTCCAATCTGACAGCTCCTAAGAAACGGCTTTAATGGAAAAAAGAAGCGCTTGGACTGCTGAAGCGTCCGTACCAGGATGGCGCACCAAGCCAGCCCCCTCCCACATCGATAAGATTGACCAAGTAGCTACCACAGGCAAGCTAGAGGGCATGTTCGCCAAACACGCCTCCCAAATCAACGAACTCCAAGCCATAATGCTCGCCATATTTCAAGAAGTAAAACCATCCTCAGTACCACCGTTCGTACAGGTTGAGTCACCCTCACCAAAAGAACTCTTTGCTAAGACGAAGACGCCCCTATAAGGAGTATGATATAGAAAAGGAGTTCTCAAGCATCAGTAGTTCCCCCACTACAACAACACTAACCCGAGCACGCAAGATTGCTACCTCGGTAACCAACAGTACTAGGGGCACCAGAAACTCGACAAGTAACGGAACTCAAAAGAGGAAGCAAGAAAGCGAATCGCACCAGGAGCATCAGAGGAACTACAAGCAACGCGCAGACACCTGCCCAACGAAGAAGTCGCGCCGACACCGAGAACATGAACCACTAAATGATCCTTAGAACAAGATTTTCCAAGCAATTTGCAATCACCCAGCATTGTACAAGCCCAAGTCACTCGCCCGAGCTTGAGGAGATTCATCGAAATATCGCCAATATCACCAAGGGCCCAAGCACAACACAGATGAATGCAATCATCTGAAGGAAGAGATTCAACGACTCGTCAGCTTAGGGGCAGTCGACCAATTCCTATAAAAAAAAGAAGCAACCTCACGCCCAAAATCCAAGAAGCATAACCATTGGCATTGGCGAGCCGCCAGTCAAGTTAGACCAAGTCTTGGTAGATGAGGGGATTACAATGAATGTGTTGTTCCTATCAACACTATTTCAGCTCAAACTGATTGTTGGCAGCCTCAAGCTAGAGTCAACAAATGCACACATCTCGGGGGGCGCTTCAGTACCAGTCATATGCACCATCATCCTCCCTGTAACACTCGGAGAGAAACCCGATCACGCCACCTACGATGTACAATTTCTAGTCATCCAAGCTGACTGTGATCATACCGCGATACTGCAACAATCACTCCTGGACATATTCTAAACCCGCACCCGCCGCTTTTTCCCTGAACTATAAAACAGTTTTTTACCCTGCCATTGTTCTCCGACCAACTACTGTGCAAGCTACAAGCCTGAACTTGTGAAAACAATTTTTTATATTAAAATATAACATCCCTTTTCACCAACACCCAATTAGTTTAAGTTAAGACCAAGCCGTGGGCATCCCCGTGCGAACCAAGCCGCAGGCGATCCCCGTGCGAACTAAGCCGCGGGAGATTCCCGTGCGAACTAAGCTGTGGGGGATCCCCGTACGAACTAAGCCGCGAGCGATCCTCGTACGAAAGGTAAGACTGCGCATGCGGTTTAAATACAAAAGATATTCGTCGAACCTGGCTTTCTACGCTAGGACATCGTCAGGGCCTGCCCCCCTCACGACCAAGCCGCGAGTGATCCTCGTGTGAACCAAGCCGCAAGTGATCCTCGTGCGAACTAAGATGTGGGTGATCCCCGTGCGAACTAAGCCGCGGGAGATCCCCATGCGAACTAAGCCGCGGGCGATCCCCGTGCAAACTAAGCCACGAGCGATTCTCGTGCGAACTAAGCCACGAGCGATCCTCATGCGACCTAAGCTGCGAGAGATTCTCGTGTGAACTAAGTTATTAACCAGCTACATGCACAATTATAACCCCCACAAAGCAACACTACGAGCCAAACAGTGCTTAGGCAAGAAAAAGGCCATAATCATAATTACAACAAAATACATGTACATGCGCAAACGCGCCAGTCAACAACTGACAAACAACAACGACGACCTACTGAAAAAGCAAAAAATGCAAACACACACTAATACATGGAAACATTTCCGCTACACGTTGACCGCATCAACATCAGAGCCCTCGTCACCAGAGATATCATCAAAGCTAAGGCCAGATACATCGCATCTCAAGCTCCTGCTAACAAGACGAAAAGTCTTCGAGACTCCACGCCTGAGGGCCAACTCTCGAACATCTTTCATTTGAGGCTCCACCTCCTTGCTTCAGATCTCCTTGTGAACTTCCTCGCGGATCAAGCACCGATCCCACATGTAATTCAGAGACTCCATATACTTCGCAAGGCCAGCAGCCTTCAACTCCGACACATGGCTATTAGAAGACAACGCCTCCACTTTGGACTTCGCTGCACCAAGTTTCGTCTCCAAACGAGAAGTCTCCTCTTGAGCACACTTCAGCATCTGCGTAGTCCTCTACACCAGAGACTTCTCCACCTCTAGGGAATCCCGAGTCTCCTCCATCTCTGCCTTCAGCTCTGACCCCATCCGGCAAAACCGAGAAACATCTCGGTCGTGATCATCCTTCAAGGCGACAAGAGAGCCCGTCGTGGCTTGAAACTTCTCCTGAAGGGCCAGATATCCGTCATTCGAACTCATGTAATGGTCATTCAAGGTGACAACAATCTAAACCCGAGACTCGATCTGCAAAAGAAAAGAGAGAAGTCAGTGCAATACAATAATAAAATAGAGCCAAAATGATTAAGCTCACTTACCACTTCATTCATCGCCTTCAGATAAGAATATAGCCTCAGATTCGCTGCCTCCGCAGGGAAGACTGGGGGGCAGACTAACTAAGCACCTTAACATCATGAGGTGATCCGCCACAGCCACCATAAGGAGAATCATCACTCAGAGAAGACAAACAAGGCGCCGATCTCCCACCACCTCGAGAAACTACAACGACCTTCCGTTTCCGATTATAACTCAAAGACATCACGGCGGTCCGACCAGGTACTAAAGAAAATCCACACCGCAATAAAGGCTTCTCTTCCGCGAATGTAGAAATTCAGAACAGACGATTAGCCAGCTCACGAGGCTCTGAAAATCCAAGTACAAGAGTGAACACCCGCTCCTTTTCCTTTTGGCGACGACAACGGTCAGGCAACGCGTTCCACAACTCCGGCAAGCCCCAAGAATTCCTGACATAACCAAACAAAGTATTTTCGTGGCTGCGGTCCGTCCGGATCTCAAAATCAAGCCAACTCTTGTTGCTGCAAATCTCCACCCGCTCGCCAACATCAGAGCGAACATCGCACTAGTCCCGAAAGCAATCCAAAGAAAGCTTCCCGCCATGCTCGTGAAAGAAGACAACAAACCCCATGAGGCGTACCACTCCCAAGGTAGTAAACTGGGAAATCGGCATGCCACGGAACTTCAGAATCTCAACCACTTCCTCGCACGGGGGTAACCGACACCCGATCTCAAGGTAGTCTCGCAGATCTTCAACCAGCCACGATGAGGATTCTACACCCTCTCCTTAGCACGTGGTATCCGCACTTCAAAGTCGGCAGAAAGGCCGAATATCCTCCTCCAAATTGCAACTTGGTCCTCGGTAAGAGAAGAGCGAAGGCGCATCGGCCGAGTCGTAAGTTCCGAGCCCTATCACAAAGAGTAAAATGTTAGGCTAAAAAAGCCTGGCTAAAATCCATCTGCAATGCGCCCAAAAGCAGACACATTCCCCATTATGTGTCTAAAGCCCCTGCCAGACATCCCCGCATAACTACAAATATACGTGCCAACCCGCACACACGCATGCAGGCAAGCACACCAGGACAAATAGCCAGGATCGCGCGCGATCAGGCCCCCTCGTTGCCTGGACTGCGCCCGACCAGGCGCACACCGTATGACTAGGCCCGCGCCCGCATGACCAGGCGCGCGCTGTAACGCCTCCATTCGTCATATGGAATATAACAGTGTGTCCAGCCGGAGCTCCACGCCATATTTTACAAACAAATTGCGGAATTATGTATGAATATCAAAATCATGTTCTACTCGCATCTTAACTCAGAGCATTCTAGCGAAAGTGTTTTAAGTTGCAAGAACTCATCACAATGAATGTCCACTAAATATATACGACACATTTATATATAGCCAAGAATGTATACAACTGCACAAACGCTCATGGCCTTAAGGCCTTACATATTTCTCTTTACAAATATGACTTCATACATCGGCACACAGACCGGTCACACATGAAATATTAGACTTCGTACGGCCTTAGAGGGCCTTTAAGCAGCAAGGGCTTCAATCTGCTCAATCTTATTCAGCCCGTCAGCACCTGCAGTTGGACATCCACCTCAAGGGCGGTAAACAAAGCAACGGTCAGCATTAACTGACTAATTATAACGACTCTACCACTACCCGGGGTAGTGTTTCCTTCCCTGTATGCCTCACAATCACAACATATATCTATATCACAACAAGTGCTCTCAAGCACAACAACATCACAGACGCCCATCTCCGTCAGACGCTCCATGCACTCAGGGCACATTTACGGTGTACCGGATCCTCCTTGGCACCACCACCGATCAGAGGCTCTTAACTTGTTGGCTATGGGTATAAGTCTACCCCAACACGTATACTGGATACTTCACGCACCCATCCAACTCAGAGGTGTTAACCTCACGGCAAACTTGAGCATTAGCATTTCAGATCGACCCACCACTGTGGTGCAGCAACCCAGGTCTTGCCTGCAGCCCCCCATTTGCATTTACACCAATCGATCTCTCACAACACAGGTCCAGGTCAGCCCTTTCCCGTTGCTCAATTCGTCAATAGCGCAGATATTGACGCCGGTCGGCTTTCCCTTTCCTGCTCAGCACACACCTCTCGCAAAGCCACTTTCCAGTTCAGCACACACAACACAAGGGCTCATATAGAGCTTCCTAGGTATTCACAATTTATAGACATCCATACAATACACGAAGTCTTCTCCGGTTCAAAACATAAACATCACCAATCCAGACTAACCGTCCGGATGGGTTTCATATAGCATGCCTATGACGTATTACACATTTCCGGCTCTAGATGCAGACTCAACCGGGGATATCAACTATCAACCCGCTGGAATCACTTACGCTTTCCACCGTTTGGTGGAGGATTCCATGCTCATGCATAAAGGATGACTTCACTTGTCCAAGAAGGAGATCGTTACCCTTGATGATCGCTTTGGAGCCATGAAACTCTAGCCGGATGGAAATCACCGCCACGGCCTTGCCTCCACGAATCTGACCTCGGCTCTCGATTCGGCACGCTGAAGCTCCTCCGATAGTCGGATTCCTTCTTCTCCTTCCTTCCTTGCTCTCCTCTCTCCCTATCACTTTAGAAAGAGAAATGCTAAGATAAATTGAAGTTTATCCTTTTATTCTCGGCTTTATAACAACATGGAAATGCCTGGACCACTAAATCCAAGTTGAAGGAAATGAACGGCCACGATTTGCAAAGAAAAGCATTTTCTTGGGCTGACATGACGTGTGACACGCCCGTATCATAGGCCGTGTTCCTTAAGCGGAAAAGGAACCGACTTAACCCGACCAGGACACGACCATGTAACATGCTCGTGTCACAGGCCGTGTACCAGACACGGCTCACGACACGCCCGTGTCACAGGCCTTGTGCCCAACCCGGGCCACAAACAGAGAAGGACACAGCCTCTGACACGCCCGTGTCATAGGTCGTGTACCCAACTCGACTTGCCTCTCGAGAATCGTCGAGTGCATTTCGTCGAGTGGAGTTCGTCGACCAAGAGGAGGACACGGCTTCGGACACACCCGTGTCCTAGGCCGTGTGCCTCACACGAGGCACACGCGAGACCCACTCGCGACCCACTCGAGACCCACTCGAGTGCACAGAGCAGGACACGCCTTGGGACACGCCCGTGTCCCAGGCCGTGTTGCCCAGCCTGAACCCAATTTTGGGATTTGGGGTGTTACAACCCTCCCCTCCTTACAAGAAATTTCGTCCTAAAATTTAGCTCAACTGTAGACACCAACATAACCACGCCTTTGTTGTACCTTGATAAAACGATCTGGGTTAGAGCTCATAGGCTACAGTTTGTCTCGCCCCACGATATCGCACAAACACAAGTCGTTAACAAATATAGTGTCATACATACATACACCATATATTTACATCACGAAAGGAACAAAGTTCACTAATTTCCGCTCATCCGCATCTCTCATAATCCATTTTATGGCCTCATGTACTTCCAAACTAAACACTCGAGGCTATTGTACTTCACCTGTTGAGATTTGTGGCTCCTGTAATTCGGGATTGTATACTCGTGCATGCGTCCGGGATGCAGATGACTCTGTCACTGCCTTATCCTTTTCTCATAAGACGCACCTATCTTTTTCTCACCCTCTGGAGGGCCACTCCAACAACCACGGGCTATATGTCCCTGCTTCCCACATTTAAAACATGTACGTGTCTCAACACGTTCTTGTCCATATGTTGTTCCTAACGCAACATTCGAAGAAGTTTGTTCAGCAGGCATGAACCTCTTCTTATCTTGTTCCTAAACTCCGATTGTTTCGACTGGGGAACTTTGAATTCCGGCTTTTCCATCGCCAAGTTCTTCTTGTCCTGCACCCATTTCAAATCTTTCTCCACCGAACGGGTTGTATCTACTAATGCTTGGAAGCCTTGGTTCACCAAACTCGGGAGTGCCAACCTCAGCTCATCACGAAGTCCCTCATAGAACCTATTCATATTCCGCGCCTCCTTAGCGAAAGTAGACCCTACATAGTGCCCCAGCTTAGTAAACTCTTGCAGGTAAGCATCAACATTACTCTCACCCTGCACCAGATGTTGAAACTCATTTTTCATGACAATTTGCTGCGACACTGGCAAATACTTGGCCAAAAATATTCTAGAGAATTCTTCTATTGCGATCTGCTCTAATCCTCGACCTGCCAAGTGGTGCAATTCCACTTCATCCCACCAAAGCCTCGCGTCTCCTTCCAGTAGAAAAGTGGCTAAGGTAACTTTCTGCCCCCCTCAGTCCTGATTGCTGTCAGGATCCTCTTAACTCTTGCGAGCCAATCTTCACCTACGTTGGGGAACCCGCCCCTCCAAACGTAGGTGGATGAAAATCCATAAACTGTTTTAGTTGCTCGTTAGCTGCTTGCTCGTCAATAAGGGCCTCAACATGATCTTGCCTTGCACCAAGCCGTACTGGCACCCCTGCAGGCCTTGCCTGCCCAATAGGATGTGCATGTAACACTGCGAGCACCGTCTCAGTAACCAAACATATGGTCTCCGCCTAGGGAGGAGGTGTAGGCATCTCAGTTGGTGCCGCACTCACATCAGAATGCTGAGGCTCAGACTGCCCAACACCACTCCTCGTCACCTATCAATGTACAAAACACCAATAACGGCCATTCCATAACGACAAATATACATTGTCTACACGCTCACGTTCCTCAAGTGCATGTATTACATTCCTATTGGACATTCTTGAGTTTAAATATGTTCTTCCTACCAAAAACCTAAACCTGGCTCTGATACCACTTTGTAATGCATCCATTCGTCATATGGAATATAATGATGGGTTCGGCCGGGGCCCCACACTATATTTCATAAACAAACGACGGAATTACGTATGAATATCAAAATCACGTTCTACACGCATCTTAACTCAGAGCATTTTAGCGAAAGCATTTTAAGTTGCAAGAACTCATGACAATGAATGTCCACTAAATATATAAACCACACATTTATATATAGCCAGGAATGTATACAACTACACAAACTCTCATGGCATTAAGGCCTTAAATGTTTCTCTTTACAAATATGGCTTCATACATCGACAAGCATGCCGGCCACACATGAAATATAAGACTTCGCACGGCCTTCAAGGGACTTTAAGCAGCAAGGGCTTCAATCCGCTCAATCCAATTCAGCCCTTTAGCACCTGCAGTTGGACATCCACCTCAAGGGTGGTAAACAAAGCAATGGTCAGTATTAGCTGACCAATTATAACGACCCTACCCCTTACATAGGGCAGCTGTTCCTTCCCTGTATGCCTCGCAATCACAACATATATCTATATCCCAACAAGTGCTCTCAAGCACAACATCATCACAAGCGCCCACCTCCGTCAGACGCTCCATGCACTCAGGGCACATTTACGGTGTACCCGATCCTCCTTGGCACCATCACCAATCAGAGGCTCTTAACTTGTTGGCTATGGGTATAAGTCTACCCCAACAAGCATGTTGGAGACCTCACGCACCCATACAACTCATAGGTGTTAACCTCACGACAAACTTGAGCATTAGCATTTTAGATCGACCCACCACTGTGGTGCAGCAACCCGGGTCTGGCTCGCAGCCCTCATTTGCATTGCCACCAATCGATCACTCACAACACAGGTCCAGGTCAGTCCTTTCCCGTTGCTCAATTCGTCAATAATGCAGATCTTGACACGGGTCGGCTTTCCCTTTCCTGCTCAGCACACAGCTCTTGCAGAGCCGCTTTCCAGTTCAGCACACACAACACAAGGCGCCGATCTCCCGCCACCTCGAGAAACTACAACGACCTTCCGTTTCCGATTATAACTCAAAGACATCACGGCGGTCCGACCAGGTACTAAAGAAAATCCACACCGCAATAAAGGCTTCTCTTCCGCGAATGTAGAAATTCAGAACAGACGATTAGCCAGCTCACGAGGCTCTGAAAATCCAAGTACAAGAGTGAACACCCGCTCCTTTTCCTTTTGGCGAGGACAACGGTCAGGCAACGCGTTCCACAACTCCGGCAAGCCCCAAGAATTCCTGACATAACCAAACAAAGTATTTTTGTGGCCGCGGTCCATCCGGATCTCAAAATCAAGCCAACTCTTGTAGCTGCAAATCTCCACCCGCTCGCCAACATCAGAGCGAACATCGCACTAGTCCCGAAAGCAATCCAAAGAAAGCTTCCCTCCATGCTCGTGAAAGAAGACAACAAACCCCATGAGGCGTACCACTCCCAAGGGAGTAAACTGGGAAATCGGCATGCCACAGAACTTCAGAATCTCAACCACTTCCTCGCACGGGGGGAACCGACACCCGATCTCAAGGTAGTCTCGCAGATCTTCAACCAGCCACGATGAGGATTCTACACCCTCTCCTCAGCACGTGGTATCCGCACGTCAAAGTCGGCAGAAAGGCCGAATATCCTCCTCCAAATTACAACTTGGTCCTCGGTAAGAGAAGAGCGAAGGCGCATCGGCCGAGTAGTAAGTTCCGAGCCCTATCACAAAGAGTAAAATGTTAGGCTAAAAAAGCCTGGCTAAAATCCATCTGCAATGCGCCCAAAAGTAGACACATTCCCCAATACGTGTCTAAAGCCCCTGCCAGACATCCCCGCATAACTACAAATATACGTGACAGCCCGCACATACGCATGCAGGCAAGCACACCAGGACAAATAGCCAGGATCGCGCGCGATCAGGCCCCCTCGTTGCCTGGACTGCGCCCGACCAGGCGCACACCGTACGACTAGGCCCACGCCCGCACGACCAGGCGCGCGCTGTAATGCCTCCATTCGTCATATGGAATATAACGGTGGGTCCAGTCGGAGCTCCACGCCATATTTTACAAACAAATGGTGGAATTATGTATGAATATCAAAATCATGTTCTACTCGCATCTTAACTCAGAGCATTCTAGCGAAAGTGTTTTAAGTTCAAGAACTCATCACAATGAATGTCCACTAAATATATAAGACACACATTTATATATAGCCAAGAATGTATACAACTACACAAACGCTCATGGCCTTAAGGTCTTACATGTTTCTCTTTACAAATATGACTTCATACATCGGCACTCAGACCGGTCACACATGAAATATTAGACTTCGTACGGCCTTAGAGGGCCTTTAAGCAACAAGGGCTTCAATCCGCTCAATCTTATTCAGCCCGTCAGCACCTGCAGTTGGACATCCACCACAAGGGCGGTAAACAAAGCAACGGTCAGCATTAACTGACTAATTATAACGACCCTACCACTACCCGGGGTAGTGGTTCCTTCTCTGTATGCCTCACAATCACAACATATATCTATATCACAACAAGTGCTCTCAAGCACAACAACATCACAGACGCCCATCTCCGTCAGACGCTCCATGCACTCAGGGCACATTTACGGTGTACCGGATCCTCCTTGGCACCACCACCGATCAGAGGCTCTTAACTTGTTGGCTATGGGTATAAGTCTACCCCAACACGTATACTGGATACTTCACGCACCCATACAACTCAGAGGTATTAACCTCACGGTAAACTTGAGCATTAGCATTTCAGATCGACCCACCACTGTGGTGCAGCAACCCGGGTCTTGCCCGCAGCCCCCCATTTGCATTTGCACCAATCGATCTCTCACAACACAGGTCTAGGTCAGCCCTTTCCCGTTGCTCAATTCGTCAATAGTGCATATATTGACGCCGGTCGGCTTTCCCTTTCCTGCTCAGCACACACCTCTCGCAAAGCCACTTTCCAGTTCAGCATACACAACACAAGGGCTCATATAGAGCTTCCTAGGTATTCATAATTTATAGACATCCATACAATACACGGAGTCTTCTCCGGTTCACAACATAAACATCACCAATCCAGACTAACCGTCCGGATGAGTTTCACATATCATGCCTATGACGTATTAAACATTTCCGGCTCTAGATGCAGACTCAACCGGGGATATCAACTATCAACCCGCTGGAATCACTTACGCTTTCCACCGCTTGGTGGAGGATTCCATGCTCATGCATAAAGGAGGACTTCACTTGTCCAAGAAGGAGATCGTTACCCTTGATGATCGCTTTGGAGTCATGAAACTCTAGCCGGATGGAAATCACCGCCACGGCCTTGCCTCCACGAATCTGACCTCGGCTCTCGATTCGGCACGCTGAAGCTCCTCCGATAGTCGGATTCCTTCTTCTCCTTCCTTCCTTGCTCTCCTCTCTCCCTATCACTTTAGAAAGAGAAATGCTAAGATGAATTGAAGTTTATCCTTCTATTCTCGGCTTTATAACAACATGGAAAGGCCCGGACCACTAAATCCAAGTTGAAGGAAATGAACGGCCACAATTTGCAAAGAAAAGCATTTTCTTGGGCTGACATGACGTGTGACACGCCCGTATCACAGGCCGTGTTCCTTAAGCGGCAAAGGAACCTACTTAACCTGACCAGGACACGACCATGTGACATGCTCGTGTCACAGGCCGTGTACCAGACACGACTCACGACATGCCCGTGTCACAGGCCTTGTGCCCAGCCCGGGCCACAAACAGAGAAGGACACAGCCTCTGACACGCCCGTGTCATAGGCCGTGTACCTAACTCGACTTGCCTCTCGAGAATCGTCGAGTGCATTTCGTCGAGTGGAGTTCGTCGACCAAGAGGAGGACACGGCTTCGGACACACCCGTGTCCTAGGCCGTGTGCCTCACACGAGGCACACGCGAGACCCACTCGCGACCCACTCGAGACCCACTCGAGTGCACAGAGCAGGACACGCCTTGGGATACGCCTGTGTCCCAGGCCGTGTTGCCCAGCCTGAACCCAATTTTGGGATTTGGGGTGTTACAACCCTCCCCTCCTTACAGGAAATTTCGTCCTAAAATTTAGCTCAACTGTAGTCACCAACATAACCACGCCTTTGTTGCACCTTGATAAAACGATCTGGGTTAGAGCTCATAGGCTACAGCTTGTCTCGCCCCACGATATCGCACAAACATAAGTCGTTAACAAACATAGTGTCATACATACATACACCATATATTTACATCACGAAAGGAACAAAGTTCACTTATTTCCGCTCATCTGCATCTCTCATAATCCGTTTTATGGTCTCATGTACTTCCAAACTAAACACTCGAGGCTATTGTACTTCACCTGTTGAGATTTGCGGCTCCTGTAATTCGGGATTGTATACTCGTGCATGCGTCCGGGATGCAGATGACTCTGTCACTGCCATATCCTTTTCCTCATAAGATGCACCTATCTTTTTCTCACCCTCTGGAGGGCCACTCCAACAATCACGGGCTATATGTCCCTGCTTCCCACATTTTAAACATGTACGTGTCTCAACACGTTCTTGTCCATATGTTGTTCCTGACGCAACATTCGAAGAAGTTTGTTCAGCAGGCATGAACCTCTTCTTATCTCGTTTCCTAAACTCCGATTGTTTCGACTGGGGAACTTTGAATTCCGGCTTTTCCATCGCCAAGTTCTTCTTGTCCTGCACCCATTTCAAATCTTTCTCCAGCGAACGGGTTGTATCTAATAATGCTTCGAAGCCTTGGTTCACCAAACTCGGGAGTGCCAACCTCAGCTCATCACGAAGTCCCTCATAGAACCTATTCATATTCCGCGCCTCCTTAGCGAAAGTAGACCCTACATAGTGCCCCGGCTTAGTAAACTCATGCAGGTAAGCATCAACATTACTCTCACCCTGCACTAGATGTTGAAACTCATTTTTCATGACAATTTGCTGCGACACTGGCAAATACTTGGCCAAAAATAATGTAGAGAATTCTTCTATTGCGATCTGCTCTAATCCTCGACCTGCCAAGTGGTGCAATTCCACTTCATCCCACCAAAGCCTCGTGTCTCCTTCCAGTAGAAAAGTGGCTAAGGTAACTTTCTGCCCCCTCAGTCCTGATTGCTGTCAGGATCCTCTTAACTCTTGCGAGCCAATCTTCACCTACGTTGGGGAACCCGCCCCTCCAAACGTAGGTGGATGAAAATCCATAAACTGTTTTAGTTGCTCGTTAGCTGCTTGCTCGTCAATAAGGGCCTCAACATGCTCTTGCCTTGCACCAAGCCGTACTGGCACCCCTGCAGGCCTTGCCTGCCCAATAGGATGTGCATGTAACACTGCGAGCACCGTCTCAGTAACCAAACGTATGGTCTCCGCCTAGGGAGGAGGTGTAGGCATCTCAGTTGGTGCCGCACTCACATCAGAATGCTGAGGCTCAGACTGCCCAACACCACTCCTCGTCACCTATCAATGTACAAAACACCATTAACGGCCATTCCATAACGACAAATATACATTGTATACACGCTCACATTCCTCAAGTGCTTGTATTACATTCCTATTGGACATTCTTGAGTTTAAATATGTTCTTCCTACCAAAAACCTAAACCTGGCTCTGATACCACTTTGTAATGCATCCATTCGTCATATGAAATATAATGATGGGTCCGGCCGGGGCCCCACACCATATTTCATAAACAAACGACGGAATTACGTATGAATATCAAAATCGCGTTCTACACGCATCTTAACTCAGAGCATTTTAGCGAAAGCATTTTAAGTTGCAAGAACTCATGACAATGAATGTCCACTAAATATATAAACCACACATTTATATATAGCCAGGAATGTATACAACTACACAAACGCTCATGGCCTTCAGGCCTTACATGTTTCTCTTTACAAATATGGCTTCATACATCGACAAGCATGCCGGCCACACATGAAATATAAGACTTCGCACGGCCTTCAAGGGACTTTAAGCAGCAAGGGCTTCAATCCGCTCAATCCAATTCAGCCCTTTAGCACCTGCAGTTGGACATCCACCTCAAGGGTGGTAAACAAAGCAATGGTCAGCATTAGCTGACCAATTATAACGACCCTACCCCTTACACATGGCAGCTGTTCCTTCTCTGTATGCCTCACAATCACAACATATATCTATATCCCAACAAGTGCTCTCAAGCACAACAACATCACAAGCGCCCACCTCCGTCAGACGCTCCATGCACTCAGGGCACATTTACGGTGTACCAGATCCTCCTTGGCACCATCACCAATCAGAGGCTCTTAACTTGTTGGCTATGGGTATAAGTCTACCCCAACAAGCATGTTGGAGACCTCACGCACCCATCTCACTCATAGGTGTTAACCTCACGACAAACTTGAGCATTAGCATTTTAGATCGACCCACCACTGTGGTGCAGCAACCCGGGTCTGGCTCGTAGCCCCCCATTTGCATTGCCACCAATCGATCACTCACAACACAGGTCCAGGTCAGTCCTTTCCCGTTGCTCAATTCGTCAATAGTGCAGATCTTGACGCGGGTCGGCTTTCCCTTTCCTGCTCAGCACACAGCTCTTGCAGAGCCGCTTTCCAGTTCAGCACACACAACACAAGGGCTCATACAGAGCTTTCTAGGTATTCACAATTTATAGGCATAAATACAGTACACCGAGTCTTCTCCGGTTCACAACATAAACATCACCAATCCAGACTAGCAGTCCGGATGGGCTTCACACAGCATGCTTATGTCATACTACACATTTTTGGTTCTAGATGCAGACTCAACCGGGGATATCAACTATCAACCCACTGGAATCACTTACGCTTTCCACCGCTTGGTGGAGGATTCCATGCTCATGCATAAAGGAGGATTTCACTTATCCAAGAAGGAGATCGTTACCCTTGACGATCGCTTTGGAGCCATGAAACTTTAGTCGGATGGAAACCACCGCCACGACCTTGCCTCCACAAATCTTACCTCTGCTCTTGATTTGGCACGCTGAAGCTCCTACGACAGTCGAATTCCTTCTCCTCCTTCCTTCCTTGCTCTCCTCTCTCCCTATCTCTTTAGAAAGCGAAATGCTAAGATAAATGGAAGTTTATCCTTCCATTCTCAGCCTTATAACAGCAGGGAAAAGCCTGTACCACTAGATCCAAGTTGAAGGAAATGAACTGCCACGATTTGCCCAGAAAAGCATTTTCGTGGGCTAACACGGCCTGTGACACGCCCGTGTCACAGGCTGTGTTCCTTAAGCGGCAAAGGAACCGACTTAACCCGACCAGGACACGACCATGTGACATGCCCGTGTCACAGGCCTTGTGCCAGACACGGCTTACGACACGCCTGTGTCACAGGCCGTGTGCCCAGCCCTGGCCACAAACAGAGAAGGACACGGCCTCTGACACGCCCGTGTCATAGGCCGTGTACCCAACTCGACTTGCCTCTCGAGAATCGTCGAGTGCATTTTGTCGAGTGGAGTTTGTCGACCCAGAGGACACGACTTCGGACACACCCGTGTCCTAGGCCGTGTGCCTCACTCGAGGCACACTCGAGACCCACTCGCGACCCACTCGAGACCCACTCGAGTGCACAGAGCAGGACACGGCTTGGGACATGCCCGTGTCCCAGGCCGTGTTGCCCAGCCTAAACCCAATTTTGGGATTTGAGGTGTTACACACGCCCCACGCACTCACGCGGGGGCGGTCAGGCGCGCGCGCCCCCGCGCGATGAGGCGCGCGCCCGCACACGAGATTGGGCGCGCGGACCCGTGCACCCGCGTGACCAGGCGCGCGGGATCGGGGGCGCATGCACGCCCGCTCGGCCAAGCGCGCACGCATCCGTGTATAATTGCGCAGCCCGTGCACACGGTCTGGCACATGCCTACATGCACGATCAGTAGCGCACGCTCTAACGCAGGCGCATCCCCACGCACGTCTGCGAGTACGCCTGCATGCTCCCTTGCACTTGTCCACGCACGCGTGCTCACACTCGCCCATGTGCGAGCCCGCGCACCGTCGCGACTAAGGGAGCAATAACTTCCCCCCAGACACGATTATCACCACCCCTATATCATAAAATAGACACTAACATTCTTTACCCCAGTTTGCAGGGCGCAACCACTTGTTAGAGCAAGTCCGTCACCATTTGCCACCATCGCCGCCATAAAAATGAACACAACAAGATCATTGTTTTTCTTCGTCTGAAGCGGTCTCGTGCAACAAGGATCTGGGGGGTAATTATTGGTAATGAACCCCATTTTATATGTGATGGGTGTGCACATTGTCACCCCCCCCCATGATCTCCACTAAAATTAATGGGATTATGGATTTGACCGCGCGCGTGATCACTACGGCTGATCCCCCGCGCGCGCGATCCCACTACCCATGATGGGGAAATCGCCATGCCTCGCCAGCGGCGGGCAGCCGACTCCTCCCTGGACGTCGCCCACCCGCCCTCGTTCATGCGACCAAAGGGGGGAGGCCGCCGCCGGCGGCCCCTTCCTCGGCTGCCCGAATGCCCGTGCCGCCCCTTTGCTCGGCTGCCGGTGCGACCAAGGGGCTGCCGCCTGGGCCGTCCCCTCCTCGGCCGCCGAACGGCCAAGGGGGCGGCCTCTCGGGCCGCCCCCTTGCTCGGCCGCCGGCACACGCCTTGGTCGAGAGGGGCGGCCAACCGAGCACCCCCCCACGCCTTGGTCGCCGGAAGCCAAGGGGGCGGCCGCCCCGACCGCCCCCCTCGTTCGGCCACCCGTGCGGCCGAGATAGGCGGCCAACCGGGCCGCCCCACGCCTTGGCTGACGGAGGCCAAAGGGGCAGCTTGCCGCCCCCTTCCTCGGCCGCCGACGCGCAGCCAAGGGAGTGGCCACCTCTCCCGGCCATCGTCGGCGGCCCTCCCTCGCCGACAAACTTGGAGGCAAGTTCGTCGGCCGCCCGTAGAGGCCCACTCCTGCCGTCCGATCGAGGAGAAGCGTCCTCAGCCGTTCAATCCACGTATAACCACCCACTAACCACCAGGTTAGTGGGGGGATATTCATTAATATTTTAATATTTATTCATGACGGTCTCCAAACAGCAGGATACGCGTATCAAAAACTATAGCAAAAACATTTATGAAGGTGGTTACGGTGTACGGATAACCGCGTAACCACAATAACCACCTTCCAGAGCCTATAAAAAGAGCCTCAGGCCTCCTCATTTCTCATCTTTTTCTGATTCTTATTTTTGAAGTGTTCTTTTTGATCAGGTCGAAGCTCTGCTAGTTTTCTTCCTATGAGCAACCTTCGAGCCACCTCCGAGCCATAAGCGGGTCAAGTCGCAACCACCTGGCGAAGCCGAATCGCCCAAGTTCCAAGCGGCCCTAGCAACTGCAAGACCAAGTGTGCCGCCCCCCATCCAGAATCAGCAAGTCGCTATCCGAAAACCACCGGCGCAAAGCGCAATCTGTAACTACTCCTGACGCGATGGCTTGTCGTCTGCTGCGTGCAAAGTGCTCTCTCACCCCACAACTGTAACGAGAGGGGGTCTGTAACCGTCGACTTCACAAACCAGCTGTAACCACCAGGAAATAGTGGATTTTGACCGGCACAGATACGGTCACGTGATTTTTTACCCAGTTGAGAGATTTTCCACGTTAAAACTATTTGTGTACAATCAATCTTCTCTTTTGGTTGTGTGCGCGCTCGACTGTCCCGAGAGCTAAGACGGTCCAAGAAATCCGCCCGACCGGGACGTCGTGTTGGTCCGCAACAATTACTATTTTGATTTTAATTTATTAATATTTAATTAAATAATTAATATGTAATTATCATTTGGTTAACGTTAATTTATTATTTGGTTTATTAACTAATAATAATTTGCTAATGCTGAAAGTTATCAAAACGCTTCTCAGTTTTGAAAATACAATTTTAAAGTCTCACTTTTATACTGCTCTCTTTTAAACTGCCACCGGTTTTTCAAACAGAACCTTAAGTTTCGTTTGGGAGGACTTATTTTCACCGGTCAAGCGATTAAAATTAGGTTCATGCGGACGTTAGGGCTCCGTTTGGGGGGACTTATTTTCACCGATAAAGGGGTTACAAGCGCATGAATCGGACAATAATTAAGATCTGATTCATGCGATCGTAACCGTTTGACCGGTGAAAATAAGTTCCCCAAAGAGAACCTTAGTCTAATGACTTGTGAGAGTAGAAACATACAAACTCATGTAAGTTAATTGCAATACAATAATTATTTAAAGACTAAAGTTTTGTTTGGGAGGAGAGAAGTAAATTGTTTGACACAATCATTTTTCCCACTGCTGTTTGACCAAACACTTCAAAATAGGTGATGGTGAAAATATAAAATTTTCACCACATCTTCACTGTCCTAAACAAAGCCACTCTGACTCGAACTTGTTGTTGAAGTGTCGATCGTGTTGTCGGACCACAGTTGTGATAGTGCAGTGGTGCAGAGTGCACATCATAGCTCATAGCGCAAAGGACGGCGGTGTGCAACCGCCGTATTTACTCGAGCGAGTATATTGTGTCGCGTCTGCGGCTAGCGGCGGTTAGCACGATAAGGCATCTTAGCCACAAGTGGATGTTGAGAACGAAATATACGAGCCTCAAGTGGGGCAACCTTCTGACGGGTAGCAGACTGTTTAGAGTGCGCCAGTGATGTCGTGTGTTGACATAGACAGACAACTTAACACAATATTGAAAGATCTTGAAAAACTACAGATGATTCAAAGAACTAGTTTGGAGTGAATCACGATGACTCGAACTTCGTCGCTTTGTCGATATACATGTATTTTTCTCTTGTCTTTATATTTGCGCTAGCTATAGGATCCATTTGGGGATCACGCGGAGAAAATCATTGTATTGTTGAATATCATTTTGTGGAGGCTAGCTTTTCGGATTGGGCTATTGTCTCATAATTTTTATCCCGCGTTCTAACGATTTTCCACATAAATTGATGTACATGTGTTTGATTGATTGTTTTTGTGCTTTCGTATATAGCTGATGACTTTTTCAAATAACTCAAGCTCGCTCTCATTCATGCACTAAGAAATGTGAGAACGTGTTTCTGACAACACTTTTCCCATTGTTGTTTAACCAAACACCACAGAATAAGTGATGGTGAAAATATAAATTTCTCACCACACCTTCACCGTCCTAACCGAAGTCCAAGTAAATATATAATAATTTCTTTGTTGCATGCAGGCCCAAAATACCGTGTTCACTGAGGATTAGGGGAAGTAAAGTACACCCCTGTATTTTACGGTAAAGTATGAGCATGCAACGGCCTGTGTGTGGATGCCCGCACATATCTGAAAGCGAGTGCATCTCAGCTCGTTTTGAGATGTGTGCGGAGATCCAATGCGAATCGTTGGATGCCCACATTTTACGGTAAAATGCAAAGTGCAGGGATTGCACTTTACCTCCCCCGAAACCGTTCACTACAGATCCAAACCCATCCATTGGTGACACGTGGCGGTTAACCGTGTATGCGCAGCGGATCCCAATTGAGACCTAAATAGAGCGGGTGACTTAACTGCCGGTTTCTCTTCAGGGGAGGCATACATCACAATCATACATACATGGGCAGGGGCTATTCGGGGAAGGCAACTACTGAAAGAGTTGGCTACAGCTGGCATTTTCAGATATACATATTGCATGCGAGTAGTGACAGGCTCGGCACTCCGGCCCAATGATGATGCCGAAGATGGCGTCCTTCGCCCGCTCCCGGCGGATCTTTCGGAATGCGCCCGCAATATATATATACGAGTACTCAAAATGATCATAAAAATCTAAATCACTTTTACAATATTTAATTTGTAAAAAAATATATTTTTATATCAAAAAAAAATATTTTTTTTCTCTCTCTAATTCTATTCCTCCCTCTCTCTTTACCTCTCTCTCCCTCTGCCCCGCGGACTGGGATCCTCTCCATTTCGGGCGAACTGGAGGGGATCCAGTTCGCGGACTTCGCGGTCTTGATTGCTTCCTCCAAAATCCAACGGTAGATAGAAACTTAAGTGCACTCGCGGGGCCCACTAGCCAGATCAGCGCTCTCGCCTATCTGCCGTTCGATCTGAGAGAAAGCAATCCTGACCGCGAACTGGATCCCCTCCAGTTCGTGTGAACTGGAGAGGATCCCAGTCCCTGCCCCGCACACTCTCCCCCTCTCTCTCCCTCTCTCTTCTTTCTCTAATAATTTATTTTTAAAAAATTAAAAGTATATTTTGAGTAGTGTAAATGTTGCATCAAATACGTATTTTCCTTTATATAATAGTATAGATATATCATTTATTATTGTGAGGGAAAAATTATTTTGGTGAAACATTCAAAAATATCAATTATACCTTCATTTTTATATTTTAATGACTTGACATATATGTTGAAACCAAAAACTCGGTCTCTTGTGAAGTTCACTCATGGGGAATGAGTGAGCGCACACTTACTTTTCTCCTGCAAGCCAAACGATAAAAAGGAAACTGAGCCAAGGGCTCGACGTGGAGGTCCCACCACACACCTGAAAGATCTTGGAGCGTTTTCACTCCTTAGCCAAATACTGAGCTAAGGCTACCTCAGAAAGTGCTAGAAGACTGGAGAACAAGTGAACATGTCTTCTGAGATACCCCTTGGGTACTATTTATAGATTTCTAAAACTGTCTGCAAATAGGCAACCTCCGTTGTTCAAAACAGCTATGTGCAGTCTACGTTGGTCTGCCAACAGCGTAACTTCGCTGTTCTGAAAGGCTATGGGCAGCCAGCGGGGGCAAAATGGTAAAAAACATCATGGGTCGCTGGGCGAGTCCCCCCCCCCCAGTCTCTGCTCGCCTGGTGCGACGAGTACAGTCCCGGCTGGCCCTGCTGGGCCTCGGTGAGTACGGGCCCGGCTGGCCCTACTCGCTGGCTTCACCTGGCGAGTGCGAGCCTTTTGGCTATATTCGCCCCTGATGATTCCCCCTCGCATGGGCGAGCTGGGGGCTGTCGAGCTCTGACCCCTTGATTGCTCGCGTGGGGCCAAGACTGCATGATCTTGCGGGTCGACTCTTGAGAAATTGAGCCCGACGAATGCCGAGTTCCGCTCGACGAACGCCGAGCTCCGTTCGACGAACCCCGAGCTCCGTTCGACGAACTGAGTGGACTGGGTGGGCTTCTCCCAACGCCAAGTTAGAATGACGTTGAGTGTTTGGACTTCACTCAACGCTAAGACAGAACGACGTTGAGTGTCTGGACTTCAATTAACGCTAAGGCGGAACAACGTTGAGTGTTCAGACTTCACTCAATGCTAAGCCAGAATCACGTTTAGTGTCTGGGCTGTCTGATACTCGCCGCTTCTACCTACCTCCTGGCTAGTGCGGGCCCGACTGGCCCTACTCGACTGCCACTAGCCGGGCTCGCATGGACGAGCTGGGGGCTGCCGAGCTCTGGGCCTCTTGGTGCTCGCCTGAGACTTGAGAAAAGAAAGCCGACCGATCTATTTCCTGACGACCCCACTCGTCGGACACAGGGTTTTACAATATATTATAATCTATTTCAAATAAATTAAAATACAGTGTCTAATCAAGTAATTGCACTATCAAAAAAAGTAGCGGTGAAAATTCATTTAAATTAAAAAAAGATTTTGTAGAGCTTCTACACCTATCGTGATAGCTTGTCATTAGACATGTCAGTGGTCTATTCAAGTATGTTTGTCATTAGACATATCAGTGATATTTTGAGGTGATGACATTAAATCAATCAACTTTATTAAACTCAAAATTGATATTTTTAAAGTCAAAACGTATATTGTTTTACAAAATAAAAATTGTAATATTTATGTATATATTTTTACGGTCATTTTGAGTACTTATATGTATATGTTGCGGGCGAAACCCGTCGTGATGGGGCGGGAGAAACCCGTCGTCGCCGGTCGGGTAATGTCGCGCATGGCCATAGGGGCGGAGTCCCGTGTCGGGCACTCGTATCTATATAAATATAAAAAAATGGATGATAATTCCATTTAATATTTTGATTTATTGCCGGCGCACAATTAAATTCCACTTTTGCCCAGCTTTTATCGATCTTATTACAATCTTATCCGTTCCAGCTGTCCCCGGCTGGGCCTGGTACCACAGCAACATCGACCCATGGAATAATCCACGCACCTTTCCCTCCACGCCGCGGGGATCATGATGAGCTGGACGATTACTGCCACGTGGCACCAATGATATGCGAATGTCAATTCGCAGCTCATGAATAACTTCGAATGCCTTATAAACAAAACCCATTATTACTTTTAGCAAATCATAATAAGCACAGTTCAAAAAAGTCATTTTCTTAGGGCGGTGTTAAAAGCACATGGTGTATGGCTAATTAATACATCAAAAAATACCCTAAAAAACTTAAATCTATAAGTCTCCAAACACATCAAATCTTTAGCCGCACACCAACCCGATGGCGCCCTCTCCTCCTTGCTTTGACTTTTTCACTGCTGCTCCCTCTCGATCGCACACATGGTAGGAGGAAGGAGGAAGGCGGAAGGTCGCGCGCCCCTCCATTTGCTCACGTTGTCGTTCCCTTCTATCTGCTCTATTCTGATCCCTCCTGCTAGGAGGAAATCACCCGCCCCTTTCATCGATCCCAACAGTTAGGAGAACGGAGGTCTCCAGTGGCTTTTGAAAGTAAGTTCTCTCAGGTCCTCTCTCGCTATTTCATTTCTGATTTTTTAGATTTAGCCATGATTCATTTTCCTAAACCCAACACTGAGATCCATTAGGCAGGCACAGTAGACTGTTTCAGACAGTTTTTTCATTGTTTACTATGTTCTAAATCCCCATGGTAAAAATTGAAATTATTTGTAATGCAGAGATTTTTGTAGGAGGATTAGTGACCAGTGTTTCTTTCCAGCCGGCCCAATTTGATTCATCCCGGTAATATTTCGTACATCTGGTTATATGTAAAACATGTTTATACGTTTCAAACCAACCTGTGACCGAGAAGGAATTTGAAACAGGTTATTCAAGAAAAAAACACAGTTTCAGAAAGTGTACAAAATTTTTGAAATTTTTTATATTCTGTTCTTAGTTGCATGATGTCCAATGACATGTTAAACTCATAAGTAGAAGTGATGAGAAAGTGAACCCAAACATATCTTTTATATATATATATATATATATTTGTGAGGTTCTAATAATAAAATGATTTTTAACAACACCTATAATTTCGGGTGATGTTATATGTAAAACAATAATGACTATATACAAATCAAAATTTTAGAAAATTTTAGGTGTTTTAAAACACTACATAAATCAAATAAAACCCGAAAACTTAACCCTATTCCTCATTTCCACTCTTCCGATCTGAGCCGTCCTTCCCGCATCCCGCTTTCCCGCATCCGCCGATACACTGCTCCCCACCTCACGTTGCCCCTCTTTCGCCTGTTTCCGACGTGTAACAGGCGTGGCCGGCGAACTCCTCTCATGGCCGACGATGGCACCATGGTCGGCCCCCTTTCTCCCTCAACAAATATCTCTCCTAGTCACGAGAAGAAGACTTACCCTAAACTCTTAACTATTTTTTCTCATTTTTTTGTGTAGAAACCTTAGATCTACTCTTAGATCTCTTAGAAAAATGCGTATTTTCTTCATTTTAGACAATCCACTTTTTTTGGCCGCCCGCCGACAGCGGGAGATGGCCGGGCGGCCTAGCCGCGCCATTAGTCGCGCGCCGACGGCCGAAGAGGGGCAGCCGGCATGGCCACCTCTTCGGCCGAGCGCCGACGGTCGAAGATGGGCGGTCGGCTTGGCCGCCCCTTCGGCCGCGCGCCGACGCCCGAAGAAGGGGCGGCGGCCGGCCCGGCGCCTCCCCGGCGGTCAAATGGGGTGGCCGACGGCGGTAGGAGGAGGGCGCCCGGCGCCCGGAGATGACGCTGGCCGCTCGACGCCGGCGAGCTTATGTGGTTTCGCCATCATGCGTAGTGAGATCGATGTGCGACGGGATCGGGTGCGGCAATCGCGTGTGCGGTCGAACCCATGATCCCACTAATTTTAGTAGAGATCATGAGAGAATGACTATGTGCACACCCAGACTCTTATAAAGGAATTGAATCTCATTCCAATCAAAATGAATTCTCTTTAGTCTTTACACAAATAAATAAAAAAAATTATTTTAGTAAATAACATTGTCCAAAAGGATGAGGAAGATGCAGGCTGCATTTGGGGGTCTTACTTTCCCTGGTCAAGCGGTTACGACCGCATGTAGACCTTCGGTCGTAACCGTTTGACCGTGAAAAATAAGTCCCCCAAACACAACCCTAGTATATAAATATTTATTGAGCAACTTATCATGTTTTTGCAAGTCACGTGCTTTCAAACTTTTTATATAGATTCAAAAAAAAAACCCCACAAATTGTAAGTTGCACATGTACTATTGCTTAAAATTATGCTGAAACAATATTAGTAGTTCTGAAAATTAGGAAAAAATAAGAATGCATATCATTCTAATATCAGAGTATGTTATGAACAGCATGTCACATTGTTCACCAACTTATGCATGGTATCTTGCCCAAACAGAAAATACCAGCGGCAATAGACATTATTCACCAAATTGTTTTTGTATGTAATAATTTTTCATTTATAAAACCAATGCAATCTTACTCTGCCCAAACATATTTAAATTTTTGTATGTTACAGAAAAATCATCTTGTTACAGCAAATAATATATTTTATAAGGGATTAGTGATATCATTAACTTCATTGTAACTAGTATAATCGTATTCAGTAATGCACATATACAAAATTGAATCGAAATACTCCCCCCCCAGTGATTAGTGATATCAATAACTTCATTATAACTAGTATAATCGTATTCAATAATGCACTTCATTATAACTAGTATAATCTTATTCAGTAATGCACATATACAAAATTGAACAAATTTAATCGATGTTGTGTTTAATTGATTTCTACACTTCTCTGCCAACAATATCTTTCTTGGTTTCACCCTGCATTATACATATCATCAACACTTGTTGGCTCACTCTGATCTAGCCTCCCGACATATATGTATGTTCTTCAATATTAATTAACGCATCATGCATACCGCAGAAAACATCAACTTGTCATTCATCAATAGTTTTTTACGATCTTTAGTAGTAAACTTGCAATCACAACGCTTATAACTCGATTTTCATAATTTTTTTTAAAATCTAAACCCTTCTTATTTTGACTTTCTCTTAGGAATCTGGATCGATCACAACCTAGATTAACTTTAGGTTTTGCCCTTGAGTCATTTTGTCAGTTTTTAAGATGATTACAACAAAGGTCAATCCTTTTCCAATACTAGGTGCACATTCAACTACTTTCTCCTTGCTACAAAAAAATCTTATTGTGCTCCAACACCAATGGGCATTTCTTCCGAGTACTCTTCATAAGTCAATACTTTCATATTCTCGGGATTCATTTTAATCGACAAATTGCAAAGCAACATTGTTAAACGGGGGCTGACCCCACTCATGTGAGTATTCCGGGCTGTGCCTGTGTGGACTGCAGTCCACCAGCCCCAACTCATCTCCACGTGCCGCGTTCGGCCCAAGTCCAACACCGGGTGGCAACATTAACTGACCACGTGGCGGGTTGTTGAGGCCGGCGAGGCGTTGCGCTTGCCCGGCCTCGATCCCTTGGCCTCCTTTATGAGGAGTCTAACACCACTCCTCATACCCATCCACGCAGAGTAGTACTGGGATGGGTGACCTCCTGGGAAGTTCCCGTACGACCCAACTTAACTACCGAGTTCGTTATCAAAGGGAGGCTGTGGCCACCAACAACTCGCGCATGTGTATGGAGAGAGGTTGGAACGGTTGGGCCGTAGTCTATAAGGAAGTTTAAGGAAGTCAGCCCGGATACCTTACGAGGTGGGTTGAACCGCCGCACGACCCTTCTAACAAACATTACATCTATATAAAAATTAGTAAAAATACTCGCAAATGACCGTAACATGATGCAATCAAATGAAAATAAATTGGAATTTTTTCATGAAATCTATATCTAATACCTTCACCATTCAATATGTTGTGAAATTGAGACCGGATCCGCGACTACGGTGGTTCGCCGCGCATCTAGCAACGGAGCTAATCTGAGCAATAATATGATAAACGAAAATTTAAATTAAAAAACCAAGCACAACCAGACGACCAAATAATTACGTGGTTCGGTAGTTGAGACTTCTACTCCACGGGGAGAGCGCGCCAGAAAGATCCACTAAAACTGATGAAGTTACACAGATACAACCAGAGACCAAACAGATACGGTCGAACAACAAAGGAAAATCAAAGAACCCAAAAACTTGAAGAACCGATATCGCTGGGCGGTATCGATGTCGCCGAGCGAAAACCCTGTTCTTCTTCCCGATGGATCCGCCTGTTCCTGCACTTGTTGTCGCCGCGTGGAGCTTAATGCCGCCGCTGGACAGAGCCGCCTCCACCTGAATCTCACTGCTACTGCCGCCTCCTGGAGCTCCCTGCCGCCGCTGGACAAAGCCGCCTCCGCCTGAGTTGTTGCCCGATGCGCCGCATCCGCTGCAGCACGCCTGCTGCCGCCGCCGCCGCCGCGCCTGTCTAAACTGGAGCTGTCGCCGCCGCGCCGCCTGAACACCTCTTGATGCCGCCTGGAGATCGCCGCTGCAACCCGCTGCCGCCGCCTCTGATCCTCCTGCACGGCGAGGTACGCTCGCTGCCGCCGCTGCCGCTGGAAAACCGTCTCCACAGAACTTGCTCTCCACTCCTCGCTGGTGGCCGAAAAAAAATGGATTCATCTCTGATTCTTGCTTGATTGTCTTTCTTCAAGGCTGCAACAGCCCTCTTTAAATAGGCAGCCACCACCACCTCTCCAAACAAGGAAGAAAACGCCATTAAGGGAGAGCAATGAAGGCGTGGCGAAACAGGAAGCCAAAACCGAATTAAGAAGCAGCCCCTTAATTCCTCCCAAAAAATCAGCCCTTCCCATTATGCAATTCCCAAAATAAGGGGGTCCATGGATCGCGTGACGTGGCGCGATCCGGACGGTCTGATTCCATGCGTGAGGTGTCACAATCCTAACAATCTCCACCATGACACCTCATGCCACAACCGAACTCCACCTCGAAGCCTATACAAACGTATCTGAACCTCCAACCTGGATCTCCCATACTGGCGACTACAAGCCCTCTCCTGGGGCCCTCCTCGATCAACATGCATCAGAATGAGTCAAGTCAAGACCGTTCTTGAACTTGACTCTGTCACTGATTTCTCCCGCATGTTCGCACCGATATCCTCCGTAGAGACCTTCCACAACACTATGCCTCTACCCATAGCGAACTCCCTCGACTCCTGGTGGTGCACACCACTGTGCAGTATTCTTGCACGATAGACCGGGTCTATTGCAAAGATGTACTCGAACCGACCTCTCACTGTGCAACTCCACCTTCTCCTGAGTGTTCTTGAGTTCCTTGGTGAGACCTCTGAGCTGATGGCTCCTCTCGCGGGTGTCTGGGTACTCCTGAGATGACTCTCTACCCGTCTCCTCTACGGCTGCGAAGATTCTACCTCCGCCAAGATCCTCTCTCGAGCACACGCCCTACCACGAATCCTTGCCCCGCTCTTCGCTGGTCCTTCCTAGCCTTTCGCTGAGAACGATCTCTGCTATCTAAAGCTCTATCAAAGAACCGCGATAAGAGGAGATCGCCTGAAATGCATACGATACTGTATCCTGAAGCTCGTTGAGAAGGTCTGACCTCTCTCCTCGCATCTCCCCTGGCAATCGTGGTGTCAATCAGTCTATAGAGCGATCAAGAACGCTCTCCTCTCAAGACTGTCTGTGCGCCTCTCCTGACCTCCAAATACCCGCTGCTACTGGTATAAGAATACCCGGCAGCTTCCAGAGTGCCTAGAGAAAGCAAGCTCTTCCTCAACTCGGGCACATACCGAACGTCGGTGAGGGTCCTAACCACTCCATCGAACATCCTAATCCTGATGCTCCCGACTCCCGATATCTCGCACTCTGACCAGTTCCCCATCCGAACACGACCACCTCCACAGTGCCTAATACGGGAGAACCATTCAATGTTCGGGCACATGTGGAACGAACATCCTGTGTCCATGATCCAGGAATCTGTGGTCCCAAGACTGGGGTGAAACATGAAGAACGTCAGCGTCGTTCTCATCCTCGGATGCCACCGCAGCCTGATGTGGCTCATGCGTCTGTTCTCTAAACTTCCTCTTCGGGCACTCATTCTTCCAGTGCCCCTCCTCCTTGCAGTAGTGGCACTTTGTATTCCTGCCCCCAGATTAAACCTAAGTCGGTCTTCCTCCTTCCCTTTTCCTCTCGATCTACCCGGGTGGGGTCCTTGCTCTTCACGAATAGGCCCTCGTCGGCTCTAGTGCTCGACTTGCTTCTCGTTTCGTTCGAGAGCAGCGTTGTCATCACTTCTTCTATCTTCAGGGTGTCCTTCCCATACAGGATCGTGGTGACCAGATGATCGAAGGACTTCGGCAGTGAAGACAACAGGAGAAAAGCCCGGTCTTCCTCCTCGACCTTAATGTCCATACTACGCAACTGAGAGATAAGTTTATTAAACGCATTCATGTGATCAAGAAGCGGAGTGCTGTCCGACATCCTCAAACTGTAAAGTTGTTTATTTACGTACAGCTTATTCGTGAGAGATTTTGACATATAAAGCTCCTCCAACTTCTTCCACAGATCCGCTGTAGTCTCAGCATCGACTACATTATACATAACCTCACCGGTCAAGCACAAACTGGATTGTGCTGATGGCCTTCAGATCTAGCTCATCCAACTCGTCGTCCTTCTTCCCAGACTTCTCCTTTCCGAGGAGAGCCTTATGAAGACCTTGCTGGACGAGAACGCTTTGGCCCGTTTCTGCCACAGACCAAAGTCAATTTTGCCGTCATACTTGGGGACTTCAAATTTTGTTGTCATTATTGCTCACCGGGGTCCGAAGGGTCGAACCTGGCTCTGATACCAATTGTTGTGGAATTGGGACCGGATCCGCTACTACGGTGGTTCGCCGTGGATCTAGCAACGGAAGCTAATCTGAGCAATAATATGATAAACGAAATTTAAATCCAAAAACCAAGCACAACCAGACGACAAAATAATTACGTGGTTCGGATTTGGGACTCCTACTCCACGGGGAGAGCGCGCCAGAAAGATCCACTAAAACTGATGAGGTTACACAGATACAACCAGAGACCAAACAGATATGGTCGAATAACAAAGGAAAACCAAAGAACCAAAAACTTGAAGAACCGATATCGTCGGGCGGTATCGATGTCGCCGGGCGACAACCCCTGTTCTTCTTCCCGATGGATCCGCCTGTTCCTGCACCTGTTGTCGCCGCCTGGAGCTTTATGCCCCGCTGGACAGAGCCGCCTCCACCTGAATCCTCCTGCTACTGCCGCCTCCTGGAGCGCCTGCCGCCGCCGCTGGACAAAGCCGCCTCCGCCTGAGTTGAGCCCGATGCGCCGCCTCCGCTGCAGCACGCCTGCTGCCGCCGCCGCCGCGCCTTGTCTGAACTGGAGCTGTCGCCGCCGCCGCTGCCTGAACACCTCTTGATGCCGCCTGGAGATCGCCGCTGCAACCCGCTGCCGCCGCCTCTGATCCTCCTGCACCGGCGAGGTACGCTCGCTGCCGCCGCTGCCGCTGGAAACCGCTCCACAGAACTTGCTCTCACACTCCTCGCTGGTGGCGAAAAAAATGGATTCATCTCTGATTCTTGCTTGATTGTTTTCCTTCAAGGCTGCAACATCCCTCTTTAAATAGGCAGCCACCACCACCTCTCCAAACAAGGAAGAAGAAACGTCATTAAAGGGAGAGCAATGAAGGCGCTGGCCGAAACAGGAAGCCCAAAACCGAATTAAGAAGCAGCCCCCTTAATTCCTCCCAAAAAATCAGCCCTCCCACTTAATGCAATTCCAAAATAGGAGGTGGCCATGGATCGCGGACGTGGCGCGATCCGGACGGTCCGATTTCATGCGTGAGGTGTCACAATCCTAACATCAATAATGATTTTTTTAACGTGAAAATATTGGAACAAATTGGACCATATTGATGTAGAAATAAGTCCTAAAGCAAAAATAGTCCAACTATTTCTTCTTCAAATGATAAAGAAGGTAATAAACATTCAACACAAGGTTAAGGTTAGTAAATGTAACGAAAAACTGGTTTAAGAGCAGATAATTTTTAAGATCCAATAAAATAATATAATGACAAAAGATTAGTGTGATCATGAAACAAAATATAACAAATATGAAAAATAAGAAAACACACAGACAAATAACACCAAATTTAAAGTGATTCCCCGAAATTGAAAATGGACACGTCCACTGTGCAGATAGAAAATTTTATTTTTCTTTTCTCAAACATACAATAAGGCTAAAATGGAGGAAAAAATAAACCGAGTGAATGATGACAATTTTGAATCCTCCAAAATTCGATCGTACACGTGGCGGCGAGAAAAAAAATCCGGCGGCCGTGAGTCGAGCACACTGCGACAAGGAATAAGGCCGCGCACAACAAAGAGCTGCAGCAAGGAAGAAGCCCGACGATAAGGATGGCGGCGTCGACCGCAAAGAAATGCACACGCAGAAGCAACGAGAAAGCTAACCCCCAGGTTCGGCCAGGGTCGTCCGACCTCTCTGTGAATCTTGCTTGGCCTAAATTTCTCGACTCTACTCCGGGGGAGACCGACACCTTAATATATAAAGGGAGAAAGCCTAAATTGGTATTGATGAAAGGGCCGGCTGAATCCATCAAAACAAGAAAGAAAAAAAAATTCCTGCAATCAATGAAATATGCTGGAATATATGAATTCAAAAAGAGCCAAATCACAAATTATTGGTCTCCAAAAACGGGGCCTTTCAGGAGTGGAAACAGACGGAAATTAGGTAGGGGAGGCAACATAACAATCTTCACCTTGACGACTCCCATGACATGCTCCACCTGATTGAGATAACTCCAAAATGCCCTAACGGTTACCAAGATACAAAAGACATAGGAATTGACTGAACGGACTTTGCCAAGGAGCTCTCGTAGGTGAGTTCTTTCATCGTCAGCCTATCGTACTCCTTGGCATCTTGGCGGCCGTTAAAATCCATGGCTGAGGGAGTACGCAGCCTCGCCAGCATGACCGGTCTCGGTCCAGGAAGGCAGGAGAGCTTAGTGGGTGATCTTATGCGAGTGCTCATCCCAGGCGAGCAGGGGTTGTCCATAGACATCTTTGGGCTTCTGCCCTAGCCCGAAGTTAGGGTGCGAGGTAGGAGTTCCCAGTTCTCCTCCCCCCATCTTGTCGCCCCCATGTTGCTCACCCGCCGGATGGGTCGTCTCGCTCGCTAGGGCAGTCTTCTTCAGGAGGACGGCCTCACGCGAGAGGGGGCAGGGTCTCTTGGAAAACAATTGTCTTTTGACGCTTCGGGGGTCCGTCATACGATGATTCCGCGTCGGGCCCTTTCCTGGGCTCTCCCCTTTTCTTCTTTCCACTGCCGGAAGAGGGGACTCGCAGGTCCTCAGCACACGCGACGGTGGCAGATTGAGCGAGGGAGAGTGTAGGATCCACCTTACCTTTTCCCGCGTAAGGCGGGTGTGCAGGGATATCACGCTCACCTGTGAGACTGCCAGAAGAACAGGGCGTCAAGGCGACACAAGAGGCATGTTAAAGTTGCGAGAGGGGTGTGCGAGCTTGCGGACGCCTGAAAGTACAAGTAGCAGCTTGTCGACGTGTAGCGACGCAGATGGGCGACTTCGAAGTTCTTCCTCCGGAAGAACTTGTGTAATTTGGAGTCCTTGTCATCGACGCACGGGGCTCGACATGTGATCTCGTCCTTTTGTACCGGCCCGTACGGGACATTGCCGTGGTCAACCTTGACAAAGATGAACTGATTGGTCCAGTAGTGGACCTTGTTGAATGTCT
>CM077147.1:2750362-2793042 GCA_039583875.1 Platanthera guangdongensis | reverse complement strand
TTTCAAAATTTGAGAGGCCTTCACGAAGACCGTGGATAAGAGCCCACTCGGTACATTTCTTGATCAACGATTTCGATGTCCAGAATCTCTCTCTGGAATCGATCAACAAATTGAGACCAAGTTTCATCACTGCGCTGTCTGATCTCAAAGAGGGCTTCAGGACCGCCCTTTCTCTTGGAGGAGGTAGAGAATCTGAGAAGGAACTCTCTACGAAGATCAAGGAAGGAAGTGATGGAGTGAGGACGGAGGCCATAGAACCAGTCCCTCACTTGCCCATCAAAGGTTGTCACAAGGAGCTTGCACTTAGTTGCATCTGACAGAGTCTTGAGAGCAACGGCTGATTCAAAAGCTTGAAGATGCTTTACTGGATCAGTCTCTCCGGTATAGATTGGCAGTCGAGGCTCTCTGAAGTTTGCTGGAGTAGGTTCAAGGCGAACGCTCTCGGTAAAGGGCGATGGCTCTTCCTGCTCTCCCACAGCATAGAGATTAAAGGGAGCATAGGCTGCAGCTGCAAAAGAAGCAGGGGGGTAGAAAGGAAAGGTTGATGTGGGAGGAGCAGAGGCAGGAGCTGGGGGGCAAGGATGACTTCCTTGAAAGTTAAGAAATCTTGCAGGACTTCCCCGGGCTGCTTGCCGGAAGAAGTTTTGGCAAGCGGCAAACTCTTCATCTTGAGTTCGCAAAGGAGCAGCAGGACCTTGCGGGAAGGTTGGGGTGTAAGGCGGATAGAACGGCGGACAAGCTTGAGAATAAGCTTGCTTATGCTCCGATGTTGGTGTTAGATTGATTGGAGCAGCTGGAGCAGCCGGAGCTGCTGCAGGATGAGAGTCTAACTGCTGCGTGATTGCAGCAAGAACTTGGTTGATTGCTTGGAACTGTTGAGCATTCTCACGGCGCGACTGCTCAAAAGCTTCACAGAGAGGATCTTCACTGGGACTTGGAGCAAAGTTCTCGGCTGATTGATCTGACATGGCTAACTGTCACTGTTCACCGTCTGACCGGATCTGAACGCCGCGTGTTAACTGTTGATGCGCGGAAACGTCGCGGGGCACCAGCCAGCTAACACGGAGGGGGTGTTCGGTCTCACAAGCTAGGAGAGGAGGAGAGGAGGGAAGGAAGGAAGCCTCTGAGTGCTCGAGAGTGGAGCAAACGGCTTGTCAAAGAGGGTTGCGGGGATAGAGGAGAGAAGCTTGATCAACAGAGCGGGTTGATCAAGAGAGGAGAAGGAGGTTGATCAGGAGCTGTCGGGAAGACGACTAATGTGACGCTTGTGCTTGTAGGTTGGTTGCCGAGAAGAGCTGAGCTGAGCAGAGAGAAGAAGCTTGTTGAGCAGAGAGCAAGGAGAAGGGGCCGCTAGCAGCGGCAACAACACACTTCGTCCGCCGCGACCTAAATGTCACTCTTGCGACGGGCTTTCCTTTGATTAAAAGCTAGAGATTACAAGCTTACAAGTACACCTTTACAACAAATCAACAAATGGGTACAAGGAGAAGCTGGCGGCTAAAGGAGAAGAAGTTGCCAGAAACTAGAGGAGAGAAGCTGCCAGAGACCAAGTAAAAGAGTCTGCCAGCTGCTGGAGGACTGTGAAACTGAGTCTGCAGAGTCTGCTGGCAAGCTGCTGGAGAGCTGTGGAGGACTGCGCGGACAGGAAATCTGAGTCCGCAGAGTCTGCTGGAAGCCTGATGACGGACTGCGCGGACTGGAAAACGGAGTCCGCAGGGTCTGCTGGAAGCCTGATGACGGACTGCGCGGACTGGAAAACGGAGTCCGCAGGGTCTGCTGGCAAGACTTGTCTCCACCTTCCGGATCTCTGGAGCGATGCAGAATGAGAGGCACCAGGGGTTATTTATTGGCCCAGGGAAGTTCTTCTAGAAGCGGGGCCCAGTGACGTCAGCATGACGACATGCGCGGACTCCGCAGACTGGGAATTTGCGTCCGCCACATTGACCAATGAAGCAAGCGGAAGGATGCCCCTGGAGAGAACTGGAGGCCGCCCCTAGCAGGCGAATTGGGCGGACTCCGGGAGGAGTCCGCCCGGCAGGCCGGAGGCCGCCCCCTAGCGGGCGGCCTGGGCGGACTCCGGGTGGAGTCCGCCCGGCAGGATGCCGGGGCCGCCCCCTAGCGGGCGGCCTGGGCGGACTCCAGGGGGAGTCTGCCCGGCAGGCCGGACCGCCCCCTTACAGGCGGCCTGGGCGGACTCCAGGGGGAGTCCGCCCGGCTGGATGCCGGGGCCGCCCCCTAGCGGGCGGCCTGGGCGGACTCCAGGGGGAGTCCGCCCGGCAGGTCGGGTCGCCCCCTTGCGGGCGGCCTGAGCGGACTCCAGGGGGAGTCCGCCCGGCTGGATGCCGGAGCCGCCCCCTAGCGGGCGGCCTGGGCGGACTCTAGGGGGAGTCCGCCCGGCAGGCCGGGCCGCCCCCTTGCGGGCGGCCTGGGCGGACTCCAGGGGGAGTCCGCCCGGTTGGCGTGCAGAGGCCGCCCCGGGTGGGCGGCCTCGGCGGACGGCTGCAGGAGGTCGCCGCCCCTCGGGCAGCAGGGAGGCCGCCCCTGGTGGGCGGCCTCGGCGGACGACGACTGGAGACCACCGCCCCTTGGGCGAACTAGGAGGCCGCTCCTGTCAATGCTGTTGGCGGACTCCTGCAAGGAAAAGTACTGTATGATTAGCGGACCTAACCGCATGTACCGCGAGGGTGAGCCATGGGAATAGCCCGCTGTCCCGCAGGGCACGCGGTTGCTAGGGGAGCTAGGCAGATAGGGAAAACTGTCCGCCTACGCTGTGGCTCATCGCGATCAAAAAGGAGAATCTAAGGGTCGCGATTAGCCAGCTGTCCAACTTTTGAAGGATCGCCGATTTCTGGTTAACAATAGTGTTTTTACAACTATGTGTGACTAGGAGCGGTGCGGGGCGGTCGCATCAACAGCACTCAGCGGAGTGTAGTGCACATAATGACGCGCCTGCGACCCCTCCTTCTGCTGAAACCATCTGAATGGTAGCAGAAGCAGTGTTCGCTATGATCAATGCCCAACATGGAAGGCATGTGCAACCCCCTATCCCTGGGGTGGCTTCAATGTCGGTTGGTGCTCTGGAGCAAGTGTCAATTAGAAGATCATCATATCAGCAATTGAACATGCTTTTGGCGCAGGGGACGTACTCTGTTGATGAGTATTTGTATGTGTTTGTCATGATAAGGTGATACTCAGAGTTTGAGTTGGAGGACGAGCAGACTACGGTAAACAGATTTTATAACGGTCTGTGTGATGAGTTTATATTGATAGGACCAAAATTATTTGGATTCTGAGCGTTGGTGGAGTATGCTTGCCATACTTATGGCAAGTCAGGACACCTAGTCTGCGACTGTCGTGATAATGCCCTAACGACAAAGAAAACTAAGTCAGGAGCAGTTACAGGGCAAGTTCCACTTACTTGTTATATGTGTGGCAAGATAAGACATATTGCCAGAGAATGTCGGAGTGGCACTCCAGTGGCAAAGGAGACTAGAGCTGGAGTAAGTGTTTGGCAAGACCCAATTATATATCACACTTGTAGTAAGCCGGGACATATAGCCCGTGACTGTTGGAGTGGGCTTCTGAAGACAAAGAAAGAAGCTGAAGGTCATAAGCAAAAAGACGAGATGACAGGTACGGTTTAGTTTATAACTGTTATACCTATGACATGATTAGTTTCTAATCTATGACTTGTGTATAGTAGGCTTTGCTTTACTCTTGGTTGTAGAGAGCACTGTTCGTTACAGAGATTTTTCACTCCTTAGCAATGAAGGTCTTTGTGTGGTCCATCCTATGGCTTTCTGTTGTATCGATTATGTATATACAAACCAAACTAAAACATGATCGTTAAAGATTGTAGGTGGTGTAACCCCAAGGGGTCACACTAGGACAGAACACCAAACGTGAGACTAAGTTAGCAATTCGTGAAGGTGCAGAGTTGTTATTAACTCAATTAGAGGCTACGAATTCCAAGTGTGGTTTTGGTCAGTGTTCTGGTAGTGTCAGAATTTTCCGACGTGTTTCCCGAAAACCTCATTGGAGCTCCACCTCAGAGGGAGATCGATTTCACCATCGTGTTGGTGCCAGGTGCCAAACCGGTGTCGCGGTAATCTTACCGTTTAGCACCAAGAATGATGGCTGAGTTGAAGGCACGACTTCAAGAATTGATAGAGCAAGGGTATGTGCGTCCAAGTTCGTCTCCTTGGAGCGCGTCAGTCCTGTTTGTTAAGAAGAAGGACGGAAGTTTACGACTGTGTATTGATTACCGATATTTGAATAAGCTGACAGAGAAGAATAGTTATCTAATCCCGAGAATTGATGATCTGTTCGATCAGTTGGTCGTGTCAACTGTGTACTAGAAGCTAGATTTGAAATCCTGGTACTATCAGTTGCGAATAAGGGAAAGTGACATTCCCAAGACGGCTTTCAGCACACGTTATGGGAATTATGAGTTCACCGTCATGTCGTTTGGGCCGACAAATGCGCCATCCGTGTTTATGGATTTGATGAACAGGACGTTCCGAGAGTACTTGGACCAGTTCGCGATAGTCTTCATCGATGATATACTGGTGTACTCATAGTACGAGGATGATCATTTCAAGCATCTACATATGGTATTAGAGACCCTGAGGAGGAACCAACTGTATGCCAAATTCTCCAAATGTGAGTTTTGGCTGTACTCGGTAGCATTCCTTGGTCACATAGTTAGTGGAGAAGGAATTGCGGTAGATCCGGCGAAGATAGTTGCGATGCGGGAGTGGCCTGTGTTGTCTTCTGTGGTGGAAGTCCGGAGTTTTCTGGGACTTGTCGGCTATTACAAGCGCTTCGTGGAGAACTTCTCGCGGATAGCATTGCCCCTCACTACTTTGATAAAGAAGGATCAGAAGTTTGTTTGGTCGCCAGAGTGTGCACAAGCTTTCGAAAAACTAAAGTGTCGTCTGACCACGACACCCGTCTTATGTTTGCCATGTGGATCAGAGGGCTATGAGAATTACAGTGATGCCTCTGATAGTGGATTAGGCTGTGTTCTACTTCAGCGCGGGAAGGTGATAGTCTATGGTTCACGTCAGTTGAAGGTGCAGGAGATAAATTACCCGGTACATGATTTGGAGTTGGCGGCTTGATATTCACTCTCAAATTTTGGAGGCATTATCTGTATGGGGTAAAGGTCGATATTTATTCAGATCACAAGAGCCTGAAGTATCTGATAGATTAGAAGGACTTGAACATGCGTCAGCAAAGATGGATGGAGTTTCTTGGGGACTACACCTACAAGATTCATTATATTCCCGGGAAGGGGAACATTGTGGCAGATGTTTTGAGCCGTAGGACTCCTGCACGGGCCAAATGGTTACAGGTGCACGACGAGCGGCTTATTCGGGATTTGGAGGCCTTGGAGATCTCTTGTGTCGACAAGGGATCTAGTACAAACGCATGTTTGAGTTGGACGGAGGTTCAATACGACCTCGTGGACAGGATTTGACAGGCCTTGGAGTTGGACGTGTGTAACCCCCTCCATATGTTACATGACATATAGTAGAAGGTCTGATCGGGGCCCCACACCAAATATCACAAACAAGTAGTGGAGTTTACAGGTTAATATAAAAAACTATTCGCATCCTAATACAGAGCATGCTAGCGGAAGCTTTTAAGTTATTTGAATGTCCACAATATAAACCAACATTTATATATATCACCACAAAGGAATTTCCTCCAAATACACAACAAGTCTGGCCCTAAGGCCTTACAGTTAGTTTTACAGTTGTAGATTACAAACATCGGCATGCAGGCCGACCATACATAAAAACAGTAAAATTCTTCATTCGGCCTTCGAGAGCCAGCAGCAGCAGCAACAAGGGCTTCAGTCCACTATTTTCCACTTGGCTTTTCAACACCTGCATGGGGACAATCCACCGCAACGGTGGTAAACAAGGCAACGGTCAGCATTCAGTTGACCAATTATAATGACCCTACCCCTTACCCGGGGCAGTGGTATTCCTTCCCTGCAGGCATAGCATTTCACAAGTAGATATATCATAAGATGTGCACTCACGCACCACCATTATATCACAAACGTCGACCACACATCCCGACGTTTCGTGCACTCAGGGCACATTCTCGGTGTACCGTAAAACCAGGGTCCCACCACCATTCTTAATGGCAAACTTGAGCATTTCGCTCCACGGCCTATAGCCGGAGACTTTAGTATTAATGGCGCGCAGGCCTAAGAATCTCATTATGTGAACCTGATGAATGTCAATATCTCAGGCACTCATTTCAGACAACCATAAAGCGGATACAGTTCAGCCCTTGCTCGTTGCTCAAATCGTCAGTTCAATGACTAGACTGACGCGGGTCGGCATGCCATTGTCCGTTCGACACGAAGCCTTTTTAAGAGCGCACATAGCTCACAATAACCACATTGTCCCATAATGACTGACTTCACAATCACAGGTTAGCTAGGAGTCATCGCCAGCGACACTAACTATCGCCCGACGTTAGCGACATAACTCTCTTTCCGTCCCCAGCTCTAACCTTATCTGGACTAACCGTCCAGAAATCCCTGCAGCCACCTGCAATGCCATAAATACTGGTCTTTCATAGCATACAACACATGCACTTTGCGGGTATTTTTCTGGAATTCCACTACAGTACTTCCTGCTACTACCCTTCACAAGCACAACCCACTGACTCCACAAAATACTCGTTTATACGCGGAGTCTTATCCAGTGCGTAAAATAAAACATCACCAATCCAGACCAACCTGTCCAGATGGGCTTCACACAGTATGTCTATTCCGTACTACACATTTCTGGATCTATATGCAAGACTCACTAGGGATTTCATGAATCAACCCAAAGGAACTCCCTCGACTTTCCACCTTTTGGTGGGGGATTCCATGCATATGCCAAAAGAAGGACTTCACTTGTCCAAGAAGAAAGATCGTTACCCTTGAAGATCTCTTTGGAGCCATGGCAAAGCATTTCTACTCAGACGAAAATGATCGTTACACTTCCCTCTTCGCAAATCTCGCTTTGGCTTCAGATTCCAGCCCCAAATCCTCTTTCAGTCGCACAACCAGAGCACTCAAACCCTAATAGCCGAGAGGCCTGCTCCAGAACTCGGGAAGAAAGAGAATAGACAAAGGGAATAATGATTTCCAGTTTCCATTCTCTACAGATAGGGCATCAGTTATCTTCCACCCACACGATTTCTTCCCCTCAAAACATATCAACGGCTCGGGATTGAAGCTAAAAAGTCAACCACCGCTCAGTGTCCGCACACCAGCCACCTAACACGAGACACCGCTCGGTCATATCCATAATTTCGACAATTCGTCGAATGGGAAAAATTTCGTTAAACGAAATTCATCAAACGAGCTAATATCGTCGAGCCGCTCGACGATTTTCGTCGAGCTCCGCTCGACGAGCTCGATGATTTTCTCGCCCAGCCAGGCCAACTCTTTGTATGTTTCATTTTGGGGTGTTACAACTCTCCCCTCCTAACAAAAATTTCGTCCCGAAATTTGGATACAGCATCAGAACACAGTAACCAATAAGTTATAACATAACTTTTTTTCAACAAAAATTTGTTATAACATTTTATGTTTTGTCTAAAATAAAACAAAACCTGCTATACTAGTTTAGTCAAATAATTCAGGAAATTCTGCCCGCATGGTCTACTCCCGCTCTCATGTTAGCTCCTCCCGGCCGCAATTGTCTCACCGGACCTTGACCATCCCAATTGTCTTGTTCCGCAGCTGATTATCCGCTTTATCTTCGATCCGAATGGGCCTAACCTTCGTCGTTAGCCTAGATTCGACCGGTACATGATCATTCGCAATTACTTGAGCTGGATCCTTCACGGCTTTTCGAAGCACTGAGATGTGGAACACATCATGCAATCCACTCAATTCTGTTGAAAGAGCTAGCCGATAAGCAGCTTTGCCAACTCGTTCCACCACTTCAAACGGACCAAGATATCTTAGACTTAGCTTTTTCAAGCATCGAATCCTGGATACGTCTTTGAATGGTTTGATCTTTAAATAGACTCACTCGCCAACCGCAAATTCCACCTTCCGGTGCTTGACATTGTAGTATTTGGCTTGTCTATCTTGGGCTATCAATAGCCTCTCCCGAATAGAGCGTATTGTCGAATTAACTTCTTCGACTTCTTTACTCTTATATAACTTAGATTCGCCTGTTTAAGCTCAAGCTAACGGTGTACGGCACTTCCTATCATACAAAGCTTCAAACGGTGTCATATTTATACAAGCTTGATAGCTATTATTGTAGACGAACTCTACCATATAAAGATGATCTTCTCATCTCTTTCCAAAATCCAAGGCATACATTCGGAGCATGCATGTCTTCCATTGTTTCGTTGGTCCTTTCAGTTTGGTCATCTGTTTGTGGATAAAAGGTCATACTGAATGTTAACTTTGTCCCCAACAACTGATGAATTAGCCTCCAATCAATTGAAGTGAATCGCCCATCTCGATCACTAATGATGCTACGGGGAACTCCGTGTAATCGTACTATTTGTTCCACATACAGCTTTGCCAAAACTTCCACTGAATTGTCCCTCTTATTCGGAATGAAGTGAGCCACTTTAGTCAACCGGTCTACGATCACCCAAACCGAATCGTTACCGCGTTGCGATCTCGACAAACCGTGCACGAAATCCATCGAAATATCATCAAACTTCCATTCCGGAATAGGTAGCGACTTCAAGAAACCGCCAGGCTTCTGACATTCAGCTTTCACTATGCCACAAGTCTGACATTTAGCCACATAATGTGTGATGTCTTTCTTCAAACCCGGCCACCAGAACAACTTTTTCATGTCTTTGTACATCTTGGTGCTCCCTGGGTGAATTGAGTATTTCGTAAAGTGAGCCTCATACATCAATTCTTCTCTTAGCTTACTCATACTTGGGACACACAAACGACCATCTTTCTGCAAGAGACCGTCATCCCAGGAGAATTGGCCATTTGACTCATCCACTGCATAGCGTTGCAAACTTGCATCAAGTTCTGTTGCCCGCTGAACCCTGTCCGCAAGATCATACCGTACCTCCGTCCAGTTCAAGTATGAATTTGCTGTGGAATTCTTGTCAACACAAGAAATCTCTAACGCTTCCAACTCCTGTATCAGACGCTCATCATGTATCTGCAACCAATTCGCCCTTGCTGGAGTCCTACGACTCAAGGCATCTGCGACAACATTTCCATTCCTAGGAGTATAATGAATATCAAAGGTATAGTCCCCGAGAAACTCCATTCACCTTTGTTGTCGCATATTGAGATCCTTCTGATCCAAAAGGTACTTTAGGCTCTTGTGATCCGTGAATATATCCACATTCACGTCATAAAGATAGTGACGCCATAATATAAGTGCAAAAATCTCTGCCGCCAACTCCAAGTCGTGGATGGGATAGTTTCGCTCATGCACTTTCAACTGGCGTGAGCCATAAGCGATTATCTTTCTAAACTGAAGAAGAACACAGCTTAAGTCGCTCCCTGCGGCATAACTATAGATCTCATAGCCGTCTGTACCACATGGCGACGTCAAAACGGGCGTCGTGGTCAAACGACTTTTTAGCTCTTCAAAAGCTCACGCGCACTCCAACGTCCAAATGAACTTCTGATCCTTCTTTGTTAATGTGGTCAGAGGCAAAGCGATCCGTGAGAAGTTTTCTACAAAATGTCTGTAGTAGCCCGCCAGACCAAGGAACCTCCTAACTTCGGCCACCGAAGACAACACCGACCACTCCCGTACGGCTCTTATCTTTGACGGATCCACCGCAATGCCCTCTCCACTCACCACATGGCCAAGAAAAGCAACTGACGATAGCCAGAACTCACACTTGGAGAACTTGGCATAGAACTGATTCCTCCTCAAGGTGTGCAACACCATCCGTAAATGGTTCGCATGATCTTCTTCTGATTGAGAGTACACCAAAATGTCGTCGATGAAGACGATTACAAATAAATCCAAGTACTCTCTAAAAGTGCGGTGCATTAAGTTCATGAACACCGATGACGCATTACATAGCCCCAACGGCAGTACGGTGAACTCATAATGACCGTAGCGTGTTCCAAACGCTATCTTGGGAATGTCACCTTCCCGAATCCGCAACTGGTAGTAGCCAGACTTCAAATCAAGCTTTGAGTATATTATCGATCCAGCCAGTTGATCAAACAAGTCATCTATTCATGGAATCAGATATTTGTTTTTCTCCGTCAATTTGTTCATTTCACGATAGTCGATACACAATCGTAGGCTACCATCCTTCTTTTTCACAAAGAGAACAAGTGCGCTCCAATGTAACATACTTGTACGTATATAACCCTATTCCAACAGCTCTTGTAGTTGAACTTTTAGTTCCGTCATTTCCTTTGGCGCTACTCGATATGGCGAGCGGGTCACATGTTTTTTCACCTGGCACCAACTTAATCGAGAAGTCAATCTCCCGCTGTGGTGGTAACCCAGGAAGCTCCTTCGGAAACACATCGGCAAACTCCGAAACAATCAGAATATTAGTCACACTGGCCTTTGGCTCAACAGCCTCAATAAGCGTGAAGAGTAACTCCGCGCCTTTCCGAACTGCCTTAACCACTTGGAGGACAGACATCGATGTCTTGCTTGATCCTTGCATACCAGCGAATTTCGTCTCTCGTTCAGTATTTTGCTCCAGTGTGACTTCTTTGAATTGCAATCTATAAAGGCACGCTGCTCCGAGAGACAGTCCATACCAAAGATCACATCAAATTCCGATATCGGCAGTACAGATGCTTCCAACCCAAAATCCTGACTTCTTATTCGTACCTCCACAAAGCAAGCTCTATCCGTATGCATCACACATTCGTTCGGTAATAACACCTTCACACTATCGGCCACCATACAAATCGACACTCCGATCCGTAACACAAAGTCCACAGATAGAAACGAATGCGAAGCACCCGTATCAAACAGTGCTCTCGCCGGATATTCTCGAATCAGGACAAAGCCTAACACAAACACATCATACACAAGCTACATACAAGGTATGAAATATGAAAAAGAAACAATCAATAACTTAGATCGTACCTGTGACGACGTCACTTTGCTTTATGGCTTCCTGCTGGCCAAGATTATACACTCGGGGCTGCGCCTGGGACGCAGAGGACTATACCACTGCCTTTCCCTTATCAACATATGACGCTCCTGTCTTCTTTTCAACCTTTAGTGGACGAACCCGACAATCATGGGCTATATGTCCCACTCTACCACACGTATAACAGGTACGAGACTCTTGCCTCGAAGTTGATCCAGATGCAACACTCGAGGGAGCCTGTGTATAAGACTTGGATCTCTTAACTCCATTTCCTTCGATAGTTTGATTTCTCCGGGTGCGGCACTTTGAACTCGGACTTTGTCACAGTCAAGTCCCTTTTTCCTTGCACCTGCTTCATATCTTTTTCCTACACACACGCTGTATCCACCAACGCTTGAAATCCCTGGTTCACCGAACTCGAGAGTAGGAATCTCAACTCATCCTGCAGTCCTTCATAGAACCGATTGGTTTTACATTTTTCATCAGCGAAGATAGACCTCGAATAGCATCCCAACCGTGTAAACTCAAGTAGGTAGGTGTCAACACTACTTTCACCCTGAGTTAGATGCTGGAACTCATTTTCCATGGTGATGCATTGTGTTGCTGGCAAATGCTTTGCCAAGAACAATCTTAAAAATTTCTCTATCGAGACTTCTGTTAATTGTCTGCCCGCTAAGTGGTGCAACTCTATCTCGTGCCACCATAGCCGGGCCTCGCCTTCCAACAAGAAGGTGGCCAAGGTGACTTTATTTTCTTCCTCCGTCCTTATCGCCATGAATATTCTCTTGACGTGGGACAACCAATCCTCCACTTACGTCGGGGATCCCACACCCGTAAACGTAGGAGGATTGAAGCTCATAAACCGCTTCAACTGTCGTTCAGCTGCTCGAGGATCAACAACGGCCTCACCAGGTTCTGGCCTCACACCAACCTGTTCGGGCACCATTGCAGGCTGCGCCTGCCCAGTAAGCTGTGCATGAATCATTGCAAACAACGCCTCAGCAACTAAGCGTATTGTTTACGCAGAAGGATGAGGTGTAGGCACCTCAACTGGTGTCGCACTCTCATTAGAACGTTGGGGCTCAGACTGCCCAACACCACTTCAAGTCACCTATAGGTGGACAAGACATACATTAGCGACTTTGCACAAGTGAGAACAACAATATAGGAACGTGCAGGTTCCTCAAACAGATGAATTTGCATTTCTTAGTGGACATTCTTGAGTTCATTTACGGTTAAAGCGGGTCGCACTGACACGTGCTCGCTACCCCCCCCCCCCCCCCCCCACACACACAAAAGAATTCGACCACGAATTCGAAAGTGGAAGACCGAGACAAGATGATACCAAATTGTAACCCCTTCCATCTGTTACATGACATATAGTAGAAGGTCCGGCCGAGGCCCCACACCATATATCACAAATAAGTAGCAGAGTTAACAGGTTAATATCAAAAACTATTCACATCCTAATCCACAGCATGCTAACGAAAGCTTTTAAGTTATTTGAACTCAACTCATTTGAATGTCCACAATATATAAACCAGCATTTATATATATCACCACAAAGGAATTTCCTCCAAATACACAACAAGTCTGGTCTTAAGGCCTTATAGTTAAGTTTTACAGGTGTGGATTACAAACATCGGCACGCAGGTCGGTCATACATGAAAACAGTAAGATTCTTCATTCGGCCTTCGAGGGCTAGTAGCAGCAGCAACAAGGGCTTCAGCACACTATTTTTCACTCGGCTCTCCAGCACCTGCATGGGGACAATCCACCGCAACGGTGGTAAACAAGGCAACGGTCAGCATTCAGCTGACCAATTATAACGACTCTACCCCTTACCCGGGGCAACGGTATTCCTTCCCTGCAGGCATAGCATTTCACAAGTAGATATATCACAAGATGTGCACTCACACACAACCATTATATCACAAATGTTGACCACACGGCCCAACATTCCGTGCACTCAGGGCACATTCTCAGTGTACCGGAAAACCAGGGTCCCGCCACCATTCTTAATCGCAAACTTGAGCATTTCGCTCCACGACCTACAACCAGAGACTTTAGTCTTAATGGCGTGCAGGCCTAAGACTCTCATTATGTGAACCTGACGAACGCCAATATCTCAGACACTCATGTCAGACAATCATAACGTGGATAGAGTTCAGCCCTTGCCCGTTGCTCAAATCGTCAGTTTAATGACTAGACTGACACGAGTCAGCATACCCTTGTCCGTTCGGCACGAAGCCTTTTTAAGAGCGCACATAGCTCGCAATACCCACACTGTCCCCTAAGGACTGGCTTCACAATCACAGGTTAGCTAGGAGCCATCACCAGCGACACTCACTATCGCCCGGTGTTAGCGACAGAACTCTCTTTCCGTCCTCAGCCCTAACCTTATCTGGACCAACCATCCAGAAATCCATGCAGCCACCTGTAGTGCCAGAAACACTGGTTTTTCATAGCATACAACACATGCACTTTGTGGGTATTTTCCTGGAATTCCACTCCAGTACTTCCTACTGCTACCCTTCACAGGCACAACCCACTGACTCCACAAAATACTTGTTTATACGCGGAGTCTTCTCCGGTGCATAAAATAAAACATCAACAATGCAGACCAACCTGTCCAGATGAGCTTCACATAGTATGCATATTCTGTACTACACATTTCTGGATCTATATGCAAGACTCACTAGGAATTTCATGAATCAACCCAAAGGAACTCCCTCGACTTTCCACCTTTTAGTCGGGTATTCCATGCATATGCCAAAAGAAGGATTTCACTTATCCAAGAAGACAGATCGTTACCCTTGAAGATCTCTTTGGATCCATGGCAAAGCGTTTCTACTCGGACGGAAATGATCGTTACACTTTCCTCTTCGCAAATCTCGCTTTGGCTTCAAATTCCAGCCCCAAATCCTCTTTTAGTCGCACAATCAGAGCACTCAAACCCTATAGCCGAGAGGCCTACTCCAGAACTCGGGAAGAAAGAGAATAGACAAAGGGAATAATGATTTTCAGTTTCCATTCTCAAATGATAGGGCATCGGTTATCTTCCAGCCACACGATTTCTTCCCCTCAAAACACATCAATGGCTCGGGATTGAAGCTGAAAAGTTAACCACCGCTCAGTGTCCGCACACCAGCCACCTGACACGAGACACCGCTCGGTCATATCCATAATTTCGACAATTCGTCGGACTGGACAAATTTCGTTGAACGAAATTCCTCAAACGAGCTAATATCGTTGAGCTCCGCTCGACGATTTCTTGCCCAGCCAGGCCAACTCTTTGCCTGTTTCATTTTGGGGTGTTACAACGTGAGCATGAGACGTCACTTGGCAGAGGCCATTGATGGGTCTGACGACTAGTTCTCTATCGACGATGGTCTTTTGTGGAAAGGCGGTCGATTGTGCGTCCCCAATGTGGGGAAGTTACGAGAAAAATTGATGTACGAGATGCATTTCACAAAGTATTTGATTCACCCCGGGAGCACCAAGATGTTCAAGGACATGAAAAAATTATTCTGGTGGTCAGGACTGAAGAAAGACATTGTGTTATATGTGGTAAAATGTCAGACACGTGCCTTGGTGAAGGCCGAATGCCAGAAGTCTGGCGAATTCCTAAAGTCCTTGTCTATACCGGAGTGAAAATTTGATGACATCTACATGGATTTCGTGCACGGTTTGCTGAGATCGCACAAGGGGAACGACATCATCTGGGTGGTTGTTGATCATTTAACTACGGTGTCACATTTCATACCCAATAGGAAGGATGATTCAGTAGAGAAGCTGGTGAAGTTTTATGTGGACAGCATAGTCCGTTTGCACGGCGTACCCCGGAGCATCGTTAGTGACCGAGATGGTCGGTTCACATCTAACGATTGGAGACTCATTCATTAGTTGTTGGGTACCAAGTTGAACTTCAGCATGGCTTTTCACCTGCAGACAGATGATCAGACTGAAAGGGTGAACAAGACAATGGAAGATATGACTTGTATGTGTGCTTTGGATTTTAGGAAAAGGTGGGAGGACCATCTTTTTTATGATTGAGTTCGCGTACAATAACAGCTAGCAAGCCAGCATTCAGATGACGTTTTTTGAGGCTCTGTACAGTAGCTGTTGTACGTCGTTGTCTTGGGTAGAGACGGGAGATTGAAGTTGTACAAGCGAAGGGACGTTGAAGATGCTACTTCAACGATACGGTTGATTCGAGAACGGCTACTGATCGCTCAAGATAGGCAGGCCAAGTACTACAATGTCAAGCATCAGAACGTGAAGTTTGCAGTGGGCGATTGGGTATACCTCAAGATAAAGTCGTTTAAAGGCGTATCAAGGATTCGACGCTTAAAGAAGCTTAGTCCAAGGTATGATGGGCCTTTTGAGATCTTGGAGCGGGTTGGTGAAGACGCCTATCGTTTGGCTCTTTCGATGGAGTTGAGCGGTTTGCATGATATATTTCACATCTCAGTGCTGCGGAAGGCTATTCAAGAGTCCGCGCAAGTGATCGCCGTGAATCAAATGTCAGTTGACAGTGGGTTGATGACGAAGGTCAAACCCATTCGGATCAAGAACGTAGAGGTAAAGCAGCTGCAGAATAAATCCATTAAAATGGTGAAGGTCCTTTGGGACAACTGCGGCCGAGAAGAGCCGTCTTAGGAGCGCGAGCAAACTATTAGGGAGGAGTTCCCTGAGCGTTTTCGCTGAGGTAATCAGTTGTACTGTTTTCTTTTATATTTTCCTGGAACGTCAAATTTCAGGACGAAATTTCTTTAAGTTGGAGAGAATTGTAACGCCCCAAGGTTCAGGAACCCCTTTTCTGGAAGGTACCTCCCAGCGGTAGTGACTACCGTGCGGCGATAGCCCGGATCTCTCAACTCTCTCAACGCCTCAGCTCTTGCTAGCGCGCGGCGGTAGATTTGGCGCTGGCGGTAGCTTTGGCGATTTATTTGATCAAGTTCTCGGGTTGGCTACCGCGCAGCGTTAGTCCTACCGCAGATCGGTAGCATAGTAGTTATGACGCGACCACGTGTCAACGCCCAATTCAAGTTTTGACGGTGGCGTCTTTAAGAAGCTAAACGATTGAGGTACCGCGCGGCGGTAACTTCTTACGGCGCGGCGGTAGCGCTCGTAAACTGAACTCTAGATAGAATCGTGACCGTTCATTTGTTTTATTAAGGGATCCGACGGCTAGAGGTTGCCCCTGTGAGTTTATAGCCGAGAGTGTAGGTTTCCATCTCACTTTTCCCTTAAATCTTCTCTTTCTAAATGTTAGAAAGAAGAAGGAAGGAGAAGAAGAAGATCTCGCCACTGTTGGAGTTCCGAAGCTCCGATTCGCGGGACGAGTCCGGATCTATGAAGGCAAGATCGTTGCGGTTGCGTTCATCCGTCTTGATCTTTGGCATGGCACCAAAGAGAGCGCAAAGGGTGACGATTCTTTTCTTGGACATGTGCAGTCATCTTCCTTTTGCATAGAAAACCCTCTCCCGCGAGTGTGCGGTGAGCGTGGGGTCTTTCTTCGGGTAGATACGTTATATCCCTGTAGTTTTGCATTTAGAGTTCGGAATCGAAGTACGAACATAGGCATGATGTGTGAAGCCCATCCGGACAGGTTGGTCTGCATTGGTGATGATTTCTTTATGATTGTATTGCCGGAGAAGACTCCGTGATGTTTGATTTTTCGGATTTCTATACGGTAGATTGCAGCAGGGAATTTTGGAGACTAACTCAAAGGAGCGCCCGGAAAACTGGGTAGAATCCCATTTCTGCCAGGTACCGCGCGGCGGTAGTGCTACCGCAGACAGTAGCTCCTTAAGAGCTTTGTTTGAGGCCTGTGTCGTGGAGACCTGGGGCCCGTGTTGTAGGGCTGAGAGCTTTGAGAGCCCATCTTGGTGGCCTGAGAGCCATATGTAGAACATAATGTGGTTATGTAATGTCTGGAGAAATGAGAAGGGGGAGGTTGACCCGTGTCGTGGTTTTTTGCGCCCGGCGATGTGAGCAACGGGAAAGGGCTGAACCTATCTAGTAGCTTTGTCGAGCGTCCGTGGGTAGTGTTACATGTCGCTGCCATAGTTACGGGTCTTAGGCCTTGCGTAGGTCGTAAAGACTACCAAAATGCTCATGTATGTTGTCATCTTGTGAACGGTGGTGAGTCCCTTGCTTTTGTCCGGACACCGAGAATGTGCCCTGAGAGCACGGGGTGTGTGGTCGTTCGTGCCTACGCTTGTGGTGAATTGAGCTTAAATTTCACTTTCATAGCTATGTTTGGTTTTACTAAAATATTGCAGGGAAGGAGCACCGCCACCCCGAGTAAGGGGTGAGGTCGTTATAATTTGGTCAGCTTTAGCTGACCGTTGTTTTGTTTTGTCACCGTTCGGTGGATTGTTCTTATGTAGGAACATGTGAGTCAAGTGGCAAGTAGCGGACTGAAGCCCTTAATGCTGTGCTGGCCCTTGAAGGCCAAAGCGAAGTATTTTCTTTTACAATTTTCATGTGTGGCCGGCCTGCGTGCCGAAGTCTGTAAAATACTAATTGTTTAAGTAAACAATTGTATGGTCATAAGACAAAGACTCTGTGTATTTTTACTTTCAATCATGTCGTGGATTATAGTGGACATTCATGTTTTATGATGAGTTCTTTCAACCTATTTTAAAAGCTTCCGCTAGAATGCTCTATGTTAGTATTCGAAATTTTATAACAGTATGTTGGTATTAATATGTAACTCTACAGACTGTCCGTGGAATATGGCGTGGGGCCCCAGCCGGACCTTCTGTTATATTCCATGTGACGGATGGAGGTGTTACAGAGGCGGAATCTACGTAATGCTAACATGCGTCGACTTCATCAGTAGCGTCGACTTCATCAGTAGCATCGACTTGATTCCATGAACAATGTTGAAGAAGAGGTGGGTCGACATGATAAGAGGGGAGTCGATGGAGGCAATACAAGTGGAAGACTAAAAGACTCCAACTGAGTACGCCGCTTAGGATCATCACGCCTCCGAAGAAAAATTATGTGACGCGCCCTGCTCAACACACCCATTTTGGCTTGCCAGAGAGCCCTAAGCCGACAATCATCATGACCGCCTTGGAGTAGCAGGCTTCGGGCAAGCTATTGGAAGGCTCACTCGTGAAGAGATCTATGATGTGATCATTGAAGAATAGGGGTGCAGGTTGAGTTGAGCCGGCTCAAAAAAAGCTCGACTCGAGCTCGAGCCTGTGGAGCTCGAGCTCGATTACGAGTCGAGCTCGAGCTCATCTAGTGTTGTTCATGAGCTCACGAGTTTTTTATTTATACATTTTAAAAAAAATTAAAAAAATAAGAAAATAAAGCTCATGAGCTAAAAATCTCGCGAGCAGCTCGAGCTCCTGAGCTCGAAAATCGAGCTCGAGCTCGATAAGTTGGCATTGAGCTCGAGCTCGCGCTGGGATAAATGAGCTCGTCAAGCTCGAGCTCTAAATGAAAAGCTCGAGCTCGAGCTTGGATATTTTGTCTAGCTCGACTCGAGCTTGACTCGTTTGCAACCCTATTGAAGAATATGGACTAGTCAGACAACTGGCCTCTTTCCCCCACTGCCCTATACATCATGGATCTTCGCTGATGCTACGGGTTCTAGTGCATCTGATCCCGCATGGATTCAAGCTTCCAACCATCTAAACATTCGATAAGATGGACAATTCACTGGAGTATGTCAACCAATTCACCACAATTATGAGGATCTACAACGCTCCAGATCAGCTACTATGTCAAGTGTTTTCGGCAACACTAAAGGGGCAAGCGTGCACCTGGTTTCATTCTCTATGTGAAAAAGCTATCGAGAGTTTTGCGAAATTAGATCAGCAGTTCACAGACTAGTTATCGCCAGCCAAAGAATCGTTTGAGGCCCATCTTATCTTTTAGGGATCCGTCAGAATGAGGGTGAGTCCATTAAGAACTTTTTCTAGAGCTTCACTGCTGAGGCGCAACATATCCTAGGGGTCGATGCTAAACATCTACGAGGAGTTTTCCTTGTGTGGGGGGGGGGGGGGGATCCACTGAAGTAGCTTCTATTCAGCACAGATTAGGGAGACGATGCCCAACTATCCATACCTCGTGCATCGGGTCGAAGCTCAAATAGTTGATGATGAAGTCATCGATGTGCAACATTGTTTTTCCAAGCTCGTGTCGAGCTCGAAAAAAGCAGAGATTGTGTATAACCTGTAATTTGTCGAGACCAGAAGTACCCAAGCAGACGGCTATTCGCAAATCATTGGGTGAGCAGAGGCGAGTATGGGCGAACAGCGACGAGTTTGGGCGAGTATGAGCGAGTAGACCTTTGGAACTCGCTAGCAGACGCTGGTTACTCGCTTATACCCCTCCCCCCTGAATTTCTCTATAAATAGACCCTCAGGGGTACTGGAAATGGTCTTTTGAAAGAGGTTGAGGTACTCCCAAATGGATACTCGCAAAGTCCATGTCTGTCTAGTACCTCGCCCAGCCTTTTGGTTGCGGAAGATAAGTTTCTCTCAAACTTCTGGGTACGTGATGAGATCTCCCTACTAGAATACTTAGAGTGTGCTTATAGATAGTTTTCTCTCTCCCGCGATAGCGATTTGATATGTGACGTCAGACCGCAGAATCAGTAACCTTAGACTGCTTTGATCCGAATTTTGTGGTTGGAATTTTCTCGGCTTCAACACTAAGAACGCGATTTTTTCTTCTCTGAGGACTTACATATTTTCATCACTGGAGCGCTACCTCCCAGACTCTGTGGACTTGGAGATTTTCATCATCGGAGTGCTTCTATCCAGACTACGAGTACTTATTTTTCTTTATTGTTTCAAATTTTGCACTAATAATGGATAAGTTGTCTTTCACCATTCGAGAAATTATCTCAATCTTTGTAAACTCTAACAAAATAGTAGATATTGGCCTGAAAAAGATCCGATCATGAGATTTTTCACTCTTTTTGAATTTTTCACAACAAAAAAAATCTTTCTGTCAAATACAATTCATACGAATAAAGAAAAAGAAACTTCATACGAATATAATTTTTTTATGGCGTTGCTATCTGTACCGCAGTTTTGTCTATTCGCACCGCACTTTCTCCTATTTTTTGTGTCTTTTGAAAATGTCTTGTACATGCATTTTTAGAAAAATTGTTCAACACGAAAGTTGTAGATCTCGACGATATCTACAACTTTCGTGTTGAACACTTTTTCTAAAAATGCATGTACAAAACGTACTTGAGAAATACGTTCAGATTTCGCGTCTTTTGGAAATACGCATTGTACATGCATTTTTAGAAAAATTGTTCACCACGAAAGTTGTAGATATCGTCGAGATCTACAACTTTCGTGGTGAACACTTTTGCTAAAAATACATGTACAAAACGTATTTTCAAAAGACATAAAAAATTAGGAAAAACTGCGATTCGAATAGCCAAAACTGCGGTGTTGATAGCAGCGCCCTTCTTTTACTACTACATTCCTTTAACTGTTTACTTTCCTTTAACTGTTTGCGCACGTAGTTTTGCCAAATATAATTCATACGAATAAAGAAAAAGAAACTTTAGGATGATAAACTCCAGGATAATAATGCAAGGATAATAAATTAATAATAATAATATATTTTTTTCTCTATATAAACTCACCGACAGTGGAGATCATTTAGATAGCAAAAATGGAGACGCCGTCTTTTCTCCTCTTCCTCCTCCTCCTCCTATCGTCTTCTCCCTCTCCAACCACAGCCGGAAAATGCAACAAGAGCGACAAGCGTGCTCTACTCGCCATCAAAGCATCCCTCAACAACGGCAACAGCTTCCAATCCTGGACCAACGCCTCCGCCTGCTGCGACTGGTACGGCATCGAATGTGATCCCGGCATCGCCGACGGCCGCGTCACCGGACTTCAAATACTTACCAACCCAAGTCTCTCCGGCTCTATTCCCTCCGCAGTCGGGGATCTCCCCTTTCTCACCAACATCATTTTCCACAAACTCCCCGGCGTCGTCGGCACCATCCCTCCTTCCCTCACCCGCCTCTCCCTCCTCTTCAGCCTACTGCTCAGCTGGAACTCCCTCTCCGGCCCAATCCCCGCCTTCCTTGGCCAGATCCCTTCACTCTTCGACCTCGATCTATCCTTCAACAAATTCCATGGATCCATACCTCCGGAGCTCTCCCTCCTCCAAAACCTAGGCGCTCTCCATCTCGATCGCAACCAGCTCACCGGATCCATCCCAGCATCCTTCGCTCATTTCAACAAGTCCTCGCCGCCAGATCTGTACCTCTCCCACAATAATCTCTCCGGCGAGGTCCCGCCGGAGCTTGGCGCGTTGGCGTGGGGAATGATCGACCTCTCCCGGAATCGGCTTAGTGGAGACCCCTCGGTTCTGTTTGGGGAAGCCAAGCCCACCACAAATATTGACCTGTCCAGGAATTTGTTCGTGTTCGACCTGAGTCGGGTCACCTTCCCGGTGAACCTCACCCTGCTCGACCTGAACCATAACCAGATAACCGGCTCGATTCCGGCTCAGCTAAATCAGGTGACTGGTCTGGTTGTGTTCAACGTGAGTTATAACCGGCTGTGTGGGGAGATACCGGTCGGCGTGGTCACGGCAAACTTCGGTTCCGATGCTTATTTTCACAACAAGTGCCTCTGTGGTTCGCCGCTGCCCGCATGTTGAGCTTTGAGATCCGTGTATGCCTTCTGTTAAAATCAAATAAAAGCTATCACTACAGTAGTGTTTTTAGTAGTGTATATATAAACGCAAACACTATCCTTAATTCGATCACGAATTAAGGAAACGAAAATATTTTTATTTTAATTGCATAATTAATCGTTATGCAATACTTATATTAATTGAATCGGTATTTTAATCTTAAATAGTTTTAGATTATCATTCTTTTATTTAGGAGCTCATTTGTGCATAAACTTTCTAACCAGAAGAACAAATTTCTCCTTTCATCACAAAACTAATCTATGCAAGAAAAAGAGGACTACAAAGAAGAAGAATCATTGTTTTGTATTTACATAAAAGAGCTTCCTTTTTGAATTTGTGATTCTTCATCAGTTTCTGTAGAGATATGCGCCCTCTCGTTAGGCTTCAGCATTCCATTTTTACAATAGGTTGCTCTCAAACTCAGAACATCGATTCTGTAGAGATGAAGGAATCGATTCTGGTGTTGATAGAGGCACATGAGAGTGAATAGAGCATTTAGGATTTGATTGTTGACTTCAAACCATGCGTCTCGTTGAGATTTCTTTGGCAAAAGTCCATTAAGCATTTCTGTCATGACCATGAACAGGATGGCACGGGAAATGACAACACTGATGATCCAAAATAGAAGGGCAGTGTTCATAGGCTTAGTTATCCAGGTCTTCATCATGTTCCACAGAAACTCCCAGTTTATTTTCTCATTGAACATAGAAAAATGGTTGTAATCTTTTGGTGTCTTCCATCTCCTTTCTTCTTGAATTTCAGCACTGCAATTTGAACTTTCAACGGATACCATTCTGTTTATAAGCAGCTAGCCAAGTGGATCAGGAAGAGCATTCAGAAATTCAAAAAAAGAAATTGGAGATTCAGGAAGAAAAAAATCACAATCTCTTCACAGATTCTTATTGAAACTGTTTTTCACCTAATTAACATGTGATTTATCACACAAAATACTACTATCTTATCATATTCCTATGATGTCAAAGTTTCAGATGCTATAATAATATTAATATACTGACATAATAGTTTGCAGAGAGATTAAAATTCTACAAGAATTAAGGTCCATTTGGCTCGGCGGTGGCCGTCGTGAACACACGGTGATTATGAACCTTAGTTCTCGAACGCCAACGTCACCAAGGAGAACTTAGCTTCACTTTTATGTTCAAAACAAGTTTCTTTTTTCTTGATTGCTGTCATAACCATTTGAAATTCTTAAGATGGTGGTGTTTTCGTCCAAACTCACCGGAGCAAAAGCGCCGCACCAAATGGACCTTAATCACAACTCTTGAGGCATAAATACTAGATTCAACAGTTCAAAGTTCAACAGAGTTTGTTCTTCAAAAAAAAAGTTCAATCCAATCCAAGGATGACAACGATATAAGCATAATGCAACAGAGGTAGTTTAATCTCTGATATTCTGGTAGATTTTGAATAATTCAGCTGCGTTGAGCTCATATACACACTGCATTGATGCTAATATTGGCTTGGCGAGCTTCCTATTGAGCGCACATATGTGCTTACTTATGAACAAATATATATATATACATGGTGAGCTTAATTGAGAGGGTAAGCGCTCGTTAGCTATCTTGGAAGTCAAAGAGGCAGACGTGTATTGCACTATCCTCTATGGAATCGGAACTCTATGCTCTCGCTTCAGCTGGAGAAGAAGCAGAGTGGATAAGAGATCTTATAATGGACATTCCAATGACGAGTCTGAAAATGCATTCTATTTTGTTATATTGTGACAATCAAGACACAAATACTATTGCTATAAATACGTTGTTCAATGGAAAGCGAAGACAACTAAAGATGAAACATACATGGTTGACCTATCTCAGCAGTCAGGGGATAATCTCCCTCTTGGACATTATATCAAAAGATAATGTAGCAGATGTCATTACCAAGGGCTTAAGTAAGGTTCTAACAATTAAAACATCGTGGGAGATGAGATTAAAGTCCATTTAGGATGACTTAATACCTTGCTTATGTTTTAAATTTTAGAATCGTACTATATTTACATTCAAGCATATAGAGTTGAGTACACTGAAGTATTTCAGATGCTATCTGATGAAAGCTAGAGATGATTAGTTGTCAGTCATTCCAAATTTGATAACTTACGCAATTATTTTATTCAAAGGCTGAATTGAGTATCATTCCAAAAAAGAATACTGAAGTTGCTGATATGAGTCTTGATATTATGATTATTAATTATATCATTCCAAACTTAATGATACGATGGTCACAGTTTGTTGTATCATTTCAAACTTGATGATATAATACAATTGTGAAATGGTGAATAATAATCTTAATAATCGATGGAACATGGTTTGATTCTATGAAATTAATTTTCTAATTTTGTGTAAATTAAATAGAGATGTTGATATGTGATTCTTTCTTCCTGCTTAGAGTATTACGTTCTTTTACTGCTAGAGTTAATAACATTCTTATGTTTGTTTGCATTCCAAATTTTGATTAGCAAATGTTAGAATTCATAAATATTTTTCTCATGACATTCTTATGTTTGTTTGCAGATCATATGGAGATTGGAGGAGAGAAAGTTGATTTCGACCCGGATGAAGATGATCTGCTATTTGCGTAGATCAATTTTCAATTTAAGTTTTTTCTTTCAGATTTCCTACTGTTATGTTTGGGACTATGTGTTTGAGTTTAGATATTCTGTATTCTAAAACTCATATTTATGTTTTCTGAAAACTCATTTTTTAATTGTTATTAACTCTTGTTTAAGTAACCTATAATGTGCTAGCACCTATTTACAATATAGGAAGAGATTGTTGAGGTATATTGAAATAGGTGTGACGGGTGGTTAATAGGTTGCGGTTTGGATCTGATAGGAGTTCAACAACCCGTAGTCGGGTATTTAAGGTTTGCCTATAAATAGCTATGCTAGGGGCAACGAGTAGGTCGTTCCAAATTTGACGGTCACGCGGATGCTTCGAGCACTCCAACATGTAACGCTCCAGGAAATCTGCAAAGTTAATAGAAAACATAATCTAATATTTGAGGCAAAATCCAGACGATCGAAGAAGAGAAGATAAAGAAGATTCATATGAAATGAAACTATACCTCGCCGCCATTCCCTCTCTAGCCTCAACAAGGTTATCCCATGAACGAAGGGGACGGGAATGGAGCTTGCAAATGGGAGAGAGAGGAAGAGAATGATTCAGTTAATTTATAGTTGGGAAATTTGAAGATGGAAGAAGCTTGGAAGTTGGAACCCCTTGAACTTCTGGAACTTGTGGAAATTTTTATAGTCCAAGCGCGTCACTTTTTTAAAGTAGCATGACCCCATCCTATCTCATTAAACTACCACTTCGACCTTATTCTCCTACGTGTTATGTGATGTCTAAAAATAAGAATAACATATATTCACCAAATATATATATATATATATATATATATATATATATATATATAGTTGTTTTGGGTCACTCGGACACTTTTATGGACATGTAGAATTGAACCGTCTCAGCTCGAGAGGGAGTCGCGCTTGCAAACAGTAACAGATAGCACTAACAGCTGGCAAAATGGTTTTTAAAGTTGAAATCCGGAAAGGGTGAAAAATCACGGAGCCGGATCGCTGCAGATCAAATTGCACAATATTTTTGAGTGTTAGAGACAGTTGAATTCTTGAGGGTGACTTGTCACTGCTCGTTACTCGCTTACAAAGTGAGTTTTTGGTGGAGAAAGAAACTGAATTTTCGAAAGACTTGAAGATCTTTGAGTGGTTTGTGTTAGAGCGCTCGAAGCATCCAAATGACCATCAAGTTTGGAATGACCTCCCCGTTGCCCCCAGCAGGGGTATTTATAGGCGAAACCCTAAATCCCTGACTACGGGTTTGGATGCCTATCGGATCCTAACCGACCCGTTAAGGAGCACATTAACACATATATAAATATACCTCAACAATCTCCTCATATATTGTATATAAGTGTTAGCATAAGAAAAAGGGCTACTTATCCAATAGTTAATAATGACCAAACAAAAGAGTTTTTCCAGAAATGTAAATATGAGTTTTAGATAAAAAAATGCTAAACTCAAACCAAATGTTCCAAACATGAAATAAAACAAGAAACTGAAAAACTCAAGCTGATAATTGATCTAGGCGAATAGCAGATCATCATCATCTGGGTCAAAATCAACTGTCTCTCCTCCAATCTCCACTTTTTCTGCAAACAATTACAACAAGAATGTCATGAGATAAATCTCTATGAATTCAAACATTTGCAAAAATAAAGTGATTAGTTCTAACAGCAGATGAACTTAATACTCTAACTGGGAGGAAAGAATCCCAAAACAGTATCTTTATCTAATTTACACAAAATTAGATTAATTGATTTCATATAATCAAACCATGTTCCTTCGATTATTAAGGTTATTATTAACGTTCCACAATTGTGCTATATCATCAAATTTGGAATGATAAAACAAGTTGTGACTATTATAGCATCAAGTTTGGAATGATATAACTAATAATCATAATATCAGGACACATATCAGCAACCTCAGTATTCCTTTTTGAAATGATACCCAATTCAGCCTTTGGCAAAGAATAGTTACGTAAGTCATCAAGTTTGGAATGACTGGCAACCATCTCACCTCTAGCTTTCATCAGATAACATCTTAAATACTTTAGTGTGCTCAACGTAGATGCTTGAATGTAAGCAGACAACAGTTTTTAAATTTAAAACATAAGCTAGGTATTAAGTCCTTCTAAATGGACGTTAATCTCATCTCCCTCGATGTTTTAGATGTGAGAACCTTACATAAGCCCTTAGTAAGGACATCTGCTACATTATCTTTTGATCTCACGTCCAATAGAGAGATTACCCTGACTGGTGAGATAGGTCAACCAGGCATGTTTCATCCTTAGTTGCCTTCGCTTTCCATTGAACAACGTATTTGTAGTAATGGTCTTTGTGGCTTGATTGTCACAATAAATCGAAATAGAGTTCATTTTTAGACTCGTCATTGGAATGTCCAATAGCAGATCTCTTATCCACTCTGCTTCTTATCCAGTTGAAGCGAGAGCATAGAGTTCTGATTCCATAGAGGATAGTGCAATGCACGTTTGCCTCTTAGACTTCCAAGCTACTGCAGCTCCTCCTAGTGTAAACACAAAACCACTAGTGGATCGACAATCAGCTATTTCTGAGCACCAAGATGCGTCGGAATACCCTTCAAGCACTAGAGGATGCCCACTGTAACATAAAGCATACTTCTCAGTATACTTTAAGTATCTCATTAGTCTGTATAAGGCATCCCAGTGGTCCTTCCCAGGGTTACTGGTGAATTTACTCAACATGCCGACCGTAAAGGCTATGTCAGGTCTAGTGCAGGTAGTAGCGTACATGAGACTTCCTATGAGTTTGGAATAATCCAACTGTCTAATAGCTGAACCTTCATTCGGTTTCAGTCTACTGTTATAATCGTATGGAGTCTCAGCCTTTTTGCTCTTATCGTAACCCCACTTTTCTAGTAGATTCCTAATGTAGTGACTCTGACTCAGGGTAATACCCTTTTTTGTGAAGTTCACTTCCATTCCTAGGATGGTTTTCACCTCACCTAGGTCTTTCATGCTAAATTGTGTCGTCAAGGCAACTTTCACATCTTTCACCTCAGACTGATCAGTGCCCAGAATTAGCATGTCATCAACGTACAAGCATATGATTGCTACTTTATTTGCACTTGTTCTTACGTACAGACATTTATCTAATAGACTGGATTTGAAACTCAAGCCTTTTACACATGTGTCAAATTTTTCATGCCACATTTTAGGTGCTTGTTTCAATCCGTATAGTGACTTAATCAACTTACAGACCTTATTTTCTAGACCTTTTATGACGAACCCTTCAGGTTGGTGCATGTAGATCTCCTCAGTCAGATCTCCATTCAGAAATGCAGTCTTGACATCCATCTGATGAACATTGTAGTGTTCAATAGATGCTAGTGTTAGAAGAATCCTAATTGTCGCATAGTGACATACAGGTGAGTATATATCAAAGTAGTCTACACCACTCACTTGAGTGAAGCCTTTGATAACTAGACGTGCTTTGTATTTTGCGATACTCCCATCAGGATTTAGCTTCTTCCTCAGAACCCACTTATTGCCAATGGTTTTAGCCCCTTTGGGCAAATCGACTAAAGTCCATGTATTGTTCTGCATGAGAGAGTTCATCTCTTCGTATATTACTTCTTTCCATAATAGAGAGTCTCTAGATCGCATCGCTTCCTTATAAGTGGATGGATCAGCTTCAACTTGGTAAGTCACGAAGTCTGTACCAAAGCTTTTAGGCATTTTCTCTCTACTAGATAGCCTTCTGGTATCTAAACCACTCGTGTCTACAGGCTCAGTGTCAGAGTTACGTTGTCCTGGCTCAACTAAAGGCTCAGTACTAGTGGCTGGCAGACCTGACAGTGTCAGGTTCTTGTCCTTAAGGGACTTATCATCAAAGAAGACAACGTCTCTTGATTCTATTTCAGTATTAGTGGAGAGATCCAGAAACCTGTTTGCAGCACTATCATCTTCACATCCTAGGTAGACGCAGGTATTAGTTCTGTGTCCAATCTTAGCTCTTCTAGAGTCTGGTATCCTAACATAAGCGATACAACACCAGGTCTTAAGATTGTCAAATCTATGAGGCCTCTTAAACCAAGGCTCGTAGGGTGTCTTTGTCAACTTTGCATGGGGAACTTTATTAAGAATGTGATTTGACGTGAGGAAGGCTTCACCCCAATAGGTCGTAGGCATGCCAGCAGTCAGCAATATAGAATTCAATATTTCTATTAAAGTTCTGTTTTTTTCCTTTCAGCGACGTCGTTGGATTGTGGGGAATATGGAGCGGTGGTTTCAGGAATTATGCCATTGCTGGCAAGGAAGTCTCTGAACTCCCCCGAGACGTATTCTCCTCCTCTATCACTTCTTAACCTTTTTATTTTCATGTCAAGTTGATTTTCAACCCTATTTTTGAAAATACAGAATTTTTCAAATTCTTCATCTTTGGTTTTAAGAAGGTAAATGTGACTGAATCTAGAGTAGTCGTCGATAAATGTTATCAGGTACTTCCGACCGGCTCGCGTGACAAAACTTTTGTAGTCACAAATATCGGAATGTATTAACTCTAGCAATTGTGTGCTCCTAGAAACCTGACTAAAAGATGTTCTAGTTATCTTAGTTTGAGCACAAATTTCACATTTTTCAAATTTAATTTTTATGTCGAGGGGTATGTTGTGAGTTCTAGCTAGCAGTAGAAGTTTTCTATAATTGACGTGTCCTAGTCTTGCATGTAAAGTCTTAGGATCTATCAGATTTGAGCTAACCTGATTTACTACTTCGTGTGCTAGACTCAGTCTATACATCCCGTTAACGACATATGCACAGCCAAAGTAATGTGAGTGAACCATTAGGGTTACCCGACCACCACTAATGTTAAAAGACATACCCGCATCGCACAACAGACTAATCGAGATTAAATTAGCAGCTAATGTATAAATTTAACATTTTTCAAAGTTAGAGTCTTACCTGAGGAGAGAGTCAGGGTAGCGTTGCCGACCTTCAGCACGTCAGCTACTGCTCCATTCGCAACAGTGACAGTTTCTTCAACCTCTTTTGCATCCTCCAGAAGCTTTGGATTGTGGCAGACGTGTCAGGTAGCACCTGAATCGAGCCACCACTCTGAATTGGCCGTCCTGTTACCGACCATGGCAACAAAGTCGGAAAAAGTGGTCTGATAAACTATGTTGGCTTGATTATCAGTCCTTGGTGTGCTGGATTTGCCCAGTTTGGGCTGTCGGCACTCGGAAGCGCAGTGACCCCACTTATTGCAGTTGTAGCACTTGCCTTTGAATTTCTTCTTTATCTGTTTGCTGGTGGCAGCAACTGCGGGTGCATGGTCGGTGGGCAAGTCTTTCCAGGCTTAGGCTTCCGCTTAGGATGCGTGATCATGTTAGCAATAGAGGACTGCTTGCTGATCGTCTCTATAGCGTGCCTAGTCCGGTTCTCATCCTCAATGCATATGAAGCGCTTGAGGTCTTTAAGACTCACCTGCATCTTCTTCCGGTACATCTCAGTCTTGAAGGAATACCAGGCTGAGGGCAATTTGAAAATGATCGCTCCTGCAACAAATCCATCTGGCAGAGGAATGTTCTCACTGTTGAGCTTGTCCACCAAATTTTTGAACTCAGCAACCTGTGGCAGGATTTCCCTTTCCTCAGTGAAGGTGAATGCCATAAACTTGTCCACCAGGTGCGTCTTGGATATATTCTCCTCCTCCTTGAATTGCTCCTCTAAGGCTTCCCAGATCTCATTGGCCCTTTGCATCTTGTCGTACGTCTCTGCAAGCCTGTTGGAGAGGCAATTCAGGATGTAGTCTCTGCAGAAGTCCTCGTCATTGACCCATTGATCTTCATCTTCACTTCCTTTGAATTCTTCAGAAACAGTCTGCACTGTGTAGAAGATGTTCAGGTACTTCATGCCGAACTGAGTGTTGCGCTTCCAGGCACTGAACTCGGCATTGGAGAATTTCTCCAACTTGATCATCGACACGGGAGAGGAGTGATTGATTGCCTTTGACATTGCACGTTTCTTTCCAAACAATAGTATTCTACTAGCAATCTAAATTACAAGCAGAAAATACTAGAAAGAGATCACCTGAGCGAGACGATGACGGTCTTCGGATCCAATCCAGTAAATTTTGCTCCTCTTGGGCTGAACTCAGAAGCACAAAAAACACTCCCCGATGAAGTCCACAATCTCGATTCCAATCAACAAAGAGATGTAGAGATGACCAATCCACTGCAGATCTGAGGAGAAGCAACCAATGATCGATCTGGAGATGGACCTTATTCTCTCTCAGTCGAAAGATTCAGCAAGACTACAGTCCCCAGATCTCTTGTGCAATCAAATGATTCAACAAAACTTTCTCACAAACCAAACATGAATGTACCCTGAAGCAATGAAGAAGAAGACTGCATGTAGCAGATCCGGCGAGATCAGCTCCGTTCGGGAGCCAGGCACTAGAAACAGAAGAGATCGGCTGCACTGCAATCTTTTCGGGCACTGCACGAACGGCGCTGCCCTAGATCGCGACAAAGGCGAGCGGGATTAGATTTTCTCCTTCGATCCAATCCCTGGATCGATTAACAGCGGCGATCAAGGCGACGGGACACGTTCTTTCCAGCGACGGAAGCAGCGCACGAGAGTGGCGACGGGCTTCTTCTTCGCGATCGGCGAACTTCTTTCGTGATCGGGCCGTCGACGCCACCAAGCACGCGAGAGAGGGAGCGGCGGGATCCCGTGAAAACAGCGATGATGGCTCTGTAGAAAATCGCGACAGAGGGAATGTCGGCTGCGGGAGCGAGGATCGGTCACGGGGACGGAGCGGGGCTAAGGCAAACTTCGAGAATGTTAGAGCGCTCGAAGCATCCGCGTGACCGTCAAGTTTGGAATGGCCTCCCCGTTGCCCCCAGCAAGAGTATTTATAGGCGAAACCCTAAATCCCCGACTACGGGTTTGGATGCCTATCGGATCCTAACCGACCCGTTAAGGAGCCCATTAACACATATATAAATATACCTCAATAGTTTGAAGGTGATCTTTGAGTCCCAAAGGCCGCTCATCTTCAAGGGAGTTTTCAAATGCCGAAGGAGAACTTCGATGGCTCTTCCAAAAAGCTGATCTTCTGAGTGACTTGCACGATATATTTTTTTTATTTCACTTCGAGGTTATCATGCATCCTCTTAGGGAAGAGAAAATGAAGCATTAACGAATATGTTAATAAAACTGGCATCGTTCTTATTATTCTAGCCCATTCATATGTCTAGAATTATCATGTGTAATCATGCATACACATATTTTATTTACCATCTCTAAATATTGGTAGAGAGAATGGTCATTAAAGAAAAACACAACATTTATCTTTTCTTGCTGCACTATTATGTAAATACCGCGGCGATCTCTCAGCACCGCGGAACGCAGCGGAAAAGGAATAGTGCAATATACGAGAAATATGCAACAAAAATAAATCAAGCACACAAACAATCGCAAACGACACAGAAATTTACGTTGTTCGGAGAGAAACTCCTACATTCACGTGAAGAGCGTCAGAGAAGATTCACTATAAAATATGAGTAGTGTTTACAAACAATATAAATCAGAAATTGGGCAATGAGAGAAAGACCTATTTCCCGGAAGAGCAGCCCCTCCAATCGGATTCCTCCACCGAGAAAGAAACACTGGAGGAGAAGTCTTCTCCTCCCTCCTACGATTTGCGCAGCAAACGACTCAGGCGATCAACTTTCAGGCGGAAGGGGAATCCGGCGATCCAACCTTGAGCAACGGCGGAATCCCCCTGCGGTGAAACGCGAGAGCGGGCTTCCTCCTACACGACGTCGATCAAAACAGCGGCAAAAAACTCCTTTGAAGTTGCGATCGGCGCCCTAACCCAGCCTCCCGCTTCTCCTCTTGTGACAGCTCTGGCGGATTGAAAAGCTCTTTTCCAGCCGCCAGAGTTGTTATTGTCGCTGTTTGGGACAACTCTTAAATGAAATTTCTTTTCGAAGAGTCGCTTCCAGAGCTCTCTTCCGGAAGCCCCTCCCCCCCGGCGTTCAGCGCCTAAAAAATCGCTTCCCCATTCCCCCCTGCGGTTCTTCTCCTGATCTCGCGTTCTTCTCCTTCCGCACCGCACCCTAGCGACCTCCGCATCTGCAACTGGGAGCGAGCTTCCGGCTGCCCCCGACGGCGACGCTTCCTTTCTACGGTCGTGTCGGCCGACGATTATCCACTCTCCCGGCTCCATCCCTCTACTCACCGAAAGCCTTGGCGGTGCCTCCCTCTCTCTTCCCGGAGTCACTGGCATGGTCGACTAGTTTCCTTGCCTGATTCGACATCATTGCACACTGAAGACATCAGTACAGTTCGAGATATCTTCCTTTCCTTCTGTCCTCCTCTTCCAGCGTATTACTGAGCCATCGATTTCTTTCCTCCCGAGGGATTCAGTGTTGGGGCTCAGATTCATTCAATTTCGAGTTTTGAGTGGGGATGAGGAGGAAGAAGGACTTCGGCTATTGGAGACGGCAGCAGAGGAGAAATCCGAGCATCTTGGTGTTTTTTGGGGTGGTGGGGTTCTTCTTTCTCGTGAACTGGTGGATGGTTTCCAGGATGCAGCACGAGTCCTCTGCTCGCCGGAAGGATCAGAGTGTTAGCTTGAATTCAAAGTTGTCTGCTTCTCTGAAACAACCGTTTCCGGTATAGCTTCGAATTTCGATTTTTTTTGGGGATATTTATTTATGCAAATGATGGTTAGTTTGAAATAAATGATTATTAGTTTAATTTTATTAACAATTCTATTCAATGTTATATGTGAATCATGTTCTATGTTATACATTCATCAATGGTGCTGGTGCACCTGAATAAGAAGTTCGGCTATAGTCTTACACAGAGTAAGACTAAGAATTGAAGTGTTTAATTCATTGTCTTCACCATAGCAACAAAGTAAATTCGAAATTTTCTAAGCAAAAATTATGTTTTTGCACTGACATTCAAGAATCAAGATGCTGGGGCTCATGATCAGATTCATGGATTTAAATGTTGTCATTTTCTTTTAAACTCGTCAACTGTTCATTGTGGTGTTCTCCTGAGATTTGTAATTTGAAGTTGTTATGAAAAATTTATCCAGATAGATAAGGAAGGCAAAAACATTTCAATAAGGAGCATTCATCTCTTCGCAGTGTGATCGAGCGAACGTTTGGAGTGTGAAAAAATATATATATATTTATATATTTTAGTTTTTAAAAAAACAGCTTTCAAATGTTGTTTCTCCAAACAGCTAAAAATAGAAAATCGCTCTTCAAAGCGCACTTCTGCACAGAACACTCAAACACTCTGCAGCTTTTCAAAACTGCTCCACAGAGATCTATTTTAAAACAGCTCTATTCGGACAGCAGCTTTTCAATCCGTCAGAGCTGTCCCAAAAAGACCCCTAATCTCCTGTGAACCAAATATTGATTTATATGGTTGCGGATCAATTGAACGGTCTGGCTCAATGCGAAAAGGGTGCATGGCAGAAACACAACACTGCACGAGTTGTGATTTGTTGTTATTTGTAAAGTGGCGTTTAATTGTATATTTGTATATTTTCTCCTAAAGTTCTATCAAGCATTGTGTTCATCAAAAAAATAGTAATACGGGCGGCGAGAAGCGCCAGGTGCACTATTAATGTTACCGAGGTTGGGGAAATTGTTATGAAAAATCGGTCCAAACAGATAATTTTTAGATCTACAAAAAATAATCTAACGACAAAAAAACGGTTACGAAAAACGATAAACATGAAACAATAAAAAAACAGCAAAGACAAAGAACATCAAATTTAAAGTGGTTCCCTGAAATTGAAAACGGGTATGTCCACTGTGCAGACATGGAATTTTTTTTTCTTTTCTCAAACATATAATATGGCTATAATAACAAAAAAATAAACCGAGAAAAAATTCTCAAAGATCCGGCCATATACGTTGCGACGAGAAAAAAAACCAGTGGCAAGAGAAGAAGAGTCGGAGGTCGAGAGCCGAGCACGCTGCAATAAGTAAGAAACCCGCCGGCCAAGCTGCAACAAGAAAGAAGCTCGACGACAAGGATGACGGTCGTCGATCAAATATACGCACACGCGGTTGCAACGGGGAATAACCCCAGGTTCAGCCAAGGTCGGGCGACCTCCTCTGCATTTTCCTGCTTGCTCGAAATCCTTCATACTTGGGGAAAACCGGCACCCCTTTTATATAGGCTTAAGGAACTCTAAATCGGGTAAAAGGAAGGTGGGGTCGGTTGGATCCAATCAAGGAAGGAGAAAAAATCTCCTTTCAAAAAATCTTCTCCGTTGTTTGGAAGAAAATATATTCTGTCACCAATGCTCCTCCATAATTGTCGGAATTTTGGGAATTCCAAAGGAGGAACCATAAATTGAGCGGTCTCCAAAAAAGAATTGGATGATTTCCAAAAATAAAAAAATACCGCCAAGAGTTTGATTTCAAAAACGATGGTATCATATATTGTGTGCCTTCCAAAATCAGCCCCCCTCTCCCCACACTCGTATGGAAAGCGGCAGCAATTACCGCAACATGAAACGTAGACAACCGCTTGTATGTGTCAAAAAATGATTATATACTTACAAAATATCAATATAAATTGAATGTCATGGCCCAAATATGACGATTACATTTGATTTGTTATGAGCGCTGATATTTGTAAGATTTTAATCTATATTTGCAGCTCTTATATATTTGTAACCCCAAAAAATATTTATAGTGTCAACAGATATTTGCAGCCCCTATTTAAAAATTTTAAAATACATTTTTATTTTTTTCAATATTTGGCATACCAAAATATACAAATATTATTCAAACAAAATCAACATTTTATCATTCAAATAAAATCAAAATGACATTTAGGATTACAATGAATCAACTCTCTTATAACAACATGAACACATATATCATTCAACTTAGAATACTGGAGTTGTTCCATACGGCGGCGACAAAAGAGAAATGTAAATTAAACAGTTGTGCATAATTAAATTGTAATGTAAATTTCACGCCAATCATAATCAAACATGAATTAAAATAAATAGTTCGCATCATTTTTAATGTCCAACTTCGCATTCAACAACTTGCTCGACGCAAAATATTAGGTAAATTTAATTGAAAGCCCTAATGCTCTCTTTTCTCCAACGCAAATAATTCTCATCTGCAAAAGAGATTTACGTCAGATTAGATGAATTTAATATAAATTAAATAATGTATATGCTAAAGTACATATGATTGACTTTTACCCGCGAGCATTTTCCAATTGGTCTGCAATCAACTCTCTCAAAGCAGACATCTCAGGTGCACCGGTCCCATCATATATTACCGGCTCTACGCTCGGAGTTGTGACTCTGACGGTCCCTCTTCGTTGTGTCATATGTTCGTATGCCTCCGGATGCACAAAGGTCTCATCAATATCACATGCTCTGAACTCTGGATCAACCCTAGACGGATGCCTTCTTATGTAATTATGAAGGGTCATTGTAGCCACCACAATTACACATTGCTTTGAGAAGGAGTATTGTGACATTTTTCTAAGGATGAGCCATTTATTTTTCCAAATGTCGAAGCTCCGTTCAATAACAGAACGCAGTGATGAGTGCGCTTGGTTAAATATTTCACGGCGGCCTTCAATATATTGATTGCCTCGAGCGAAATCCGCCAAATGATATCTTGTTTTTGGAAATGGTTTCAACAGTCCAGCTTCTAACGGATATCCGGCATCCACTAGATAATATTTCCATGTATTGAAATGTTTTTTAAAGCACAAGTTTAAATAGTAATAGGGAAAAAAACTTTGATTAGTAATGCCGGCTAAAATTTACCTGGAGGCGCATATGAAAATTTACACGTTCTATCTCGCACAACTCGATGATAAATGCGGCTATCATGAGCTGAACCTTCCATCTTGGCACAACATATGTGAAACACATATTGAAATCACACACTTCCATTACATTTTGAGTCGGCGATCCATGTCGGCCAATATATGCGACTTGCTCATGTATCGGAATGAAAGCATCCACATGTGTCCCATCAATTGCTTCAATGCAGTCCTTGAAAAACGGCATGTATCTATCATCATTTTGAATATGTGCGGGAATTCCTTCGAACTGTGGATCGGTGGGAGCTATGATATCCATTGAAAGTCATGTAAGTGCACGTAAACCTTCCTCAAAAAATTTGCTAACTGTCTCAGTTGAATGTTGGAATCGTTCTGATGTCTTTCGTAGAGTTTCATGATGGCCAAGAATGTACAGTGTCATTCCCAAAACCTCTCTGGTTGCAGTCCTTCTAGATCCTTTTAGACCATATGATTCTTCTAGTAAAATCAATAAATCCAAAAAGATTTGCTTGGACATACGAAAATTATCGAAAAATCTGCCTGGATGCTCTGTTAATAATTCTGTCATCCATTTCTCTCCAGTTTACTTTGAGGTCATGCAAGATATTTTAATAGGAGATTGGAGTACGCATTTGCTTATTACCAAAGCGCTCGCCGCAACGAGGTTTTGGTAAATAATAAACCTCCGTTTCTGGTTTTTTTGGTGAATTAACATGACTTGTTCGTCATTAAACATAACATCATCATCATTGTTCTGCTCTTCCATCGGGAAAATACCTGATAACAAAACTATTTAAATGAACATACCACAATACTAATAAATGAACATACACAGCATAAGATTAACATTACAAAACATTTGCAAGAGTTCTAACTAGTCCAAATAACAAGAGTTTCATACAAAACATGATCCCAAAAGTAGGCCCAATAACAAGAGTTTCATACAAAAAATGATCCCAAAAATAGGTCCAATAACAAGAGTTTCATACAAAACATGATTCCAAAGTAAGCCAAATTACAAGAGTACTTAAAAGAAGCTAATGAGACCATAACTATAAGGCATTCACTTCAGAGAATCCATGTAACGCTTCCGCAGCCACGAGACCTTCCTGTCGTCCGGTAGATTCATAAAGACAATGTGATTGTTGAGATTTATGAGGTACAACGTGGCAAAATCGTACATGTCTGCATCATCGAATGTCCGAAAACTTCTCAAGCTCGTGTACCGCCTCACTCAACATAAATATACTTGGAGGAACAATAGGTGCTGCAACCGTAAGCCCTACTGATCGGGTAACGTCTAGTAACCCATCAAATCTTGGAATCAAGGCATCCTTTGTGCCTACTTTGTTTTTGTTACCTTTGCGTGCTCTTTTTACGCTCGAAGTCATTTTTGAGGTTGAGCCAACATCGTTACCTTTACTTTCATTTGTGCCGCCATCACCCAATGTGTGCACACTCTCATTTATTTTAGCATTTGGGGTTGCAATATTCTCGACAACATGATCATCGTCATCGGAAAGAGGCTCTGATTGAGAGAACATAGTGTGCATTCCACTCATTGATGGGATCCATGATTTCTCTCCAGTAGCAACCACCAAGCTAAACATCCTCTCCAGTTTTTCTTCAAGCTCCGGTGCTATGCTTGTATATCGGAATTTCTTGGCGGCAGGTAACATCTATAAAGAGGAAAACTGTTAATAGAACTATACATAAATTTTTTCTATGTAATTAAGTAAAACTATGAATTTTCGTATAAACTTGATGCGTTCTTCCCACCATTCATCGGAAGCATCAATTTTTCTTTGGTTGAGTTCCACCCCAAACCAGTCTCACCTCTTTTGAGATCCCTCCAAAGCATCCACTCACGCTTCAACTGATCCCATTTGTTCTTCAATTGTGCTCGAATGTAATTAAAAGTTGTACGGTCTTTGAAGTTTTTAATAAGATTGATCCATCCATCTCTGCTGAAATGAGTGTTTGGCCTATTTCATAGGTCAATCTCTTGAATACAGAGATCACAAAATAGGTGTACGTGTGCAGACTCCCACTGCGTTGAAATGACACCATTCTTTGGTTTACCCATCACTCACCTACCTGGACAAAATGTAAACATGATGTTAAAAGTTCTCATCATTTTGATTTTGGAAATGCACTGGGATGACCAAGGCCAACATTTGGGAGCAACTATGTAACTTGATCCAACATTTAAGAGCACAGAGATGAGTCAAGACACAAGGATGAGCAAACATGATGTTTTTCATGTTTTCACATTATTTACCTTTACCATGTAAATCAAAGCATACAAACTGAAGGACATCAGAAAAAGTAGGTAAAGGTAAACAATGTGAAAACATGAAAAACATCATTTTTTTAAAGTGAGTGGACTTGCCAAATAAATAAGAATACAAAGATATTACAGTTAACACTTGGATCAGCAAGCCCAAGTATACTCAATTTCTTGCATAGCAAGTAGACATTTTCCTCACTGTAAAGCAACAAAAAAAGAGTGTAGAGAAAAGGCTTAAGATTCATTTGGTAATGTGTTGTGTTGAATTTGTGTGAACAAAATGTTGCTATTCTGGAGTTACGAACAAATATTCCAAAAGTGCATTTCATGGGTCGTGTATTACTGATGTCCCGTAAGAACCTTGAATAGAGTTCATGCAGATATACAACTGATTCCATACACATTGTGAACTATACTGCATATATATATATATATATATATATATATATATATATATATATATATATATATATATATATATATATATATATATATATATATATATATATATAAAAATGAAATAGACATTATAAGACTCACTCTTTGGTGAGAAATGAAGCTCAAAATGTTGGATCTGAGAGCTTATCTTAAAGAAGAAGTAAAAGAAATGTCGAGAGAAGATAAAAATCCTGAAAATAGGTAGGAGATGGTATAGCCCCGAGAGATGAAGATGATCCACTATAGATGCACCGAGCACGCTACGCTACAAAAGGTAAATACGATCCTGGGAAAAGATTGAAAGCAATTTTAAGTAAATAGCAATTTTAAGTAAAGTTGTTACCCTAAACCTGAATGTAAATCGGAATAGACGGTCTGTTGATGCGGTCTCTGATGACGTCGGCAGCTACAACAAGCACGGTGCAGAGGCTGGCGAGAAGAAGCGAGGGTTTGGGATGGTAGGAATGCGACGCGCGAGAGATTGAGCGGGTTCAGTGCGTTGTTATCCCACAGAAACAGCGGCGCGAAGATAAACGGCGGAAGGGCCACCTAACGTCGGTGCGGCACGCGACGGGATAAGCGTCGAACAACGCGATGAGGAATGACGAGCTGCTTGCAGAAGAAGCACGTGGGATGACCAAGTCCAACATTTGGGAGCAACTCTGTAACTTGATCCAACATTTGGGAGCACAGAGATGAGTCAAGACACAAGGATGAGCAAACATGATGTTTTTCATGTTTTCACATTGTTTACCTTTACCATGTAAATCAAAGCATACAAACTGAAGGACATCAGAAAAAGTAGGTAAAGGTAAACAATGTGAAAACATGAAAAATATCATTTTTTAAAAGTGAATGGACTTGCCAAATAAATAGGAATACAAAGATATTACAGTTAACACTTGGATCAGCAAGTCCAAGTATACTCAATTTCTTGCATAGCAAGTAGACATTTTCCTCACTGTAAAGCAACAGAAAAAAGAGTGTAGAAAAAGGCTTAAGATTCATTTGGTAATGTGTTGTGTTGAATTCGTGTGAACAAAATGTTGCTATTCTGGAGTTACGAACAAATATTCCGAAAGTGTATTTCATGGGTCGTGTATTACTGATGTCCCGTAAGAACCTTGAATAGAGTTCATGCAGACATACAACTGATTCCATACACATTGTGAACTATACTGCATATATATATATATATATATATATATATATATATATATATATATATATATATATATATATATATATATATATATATATATATATATATATATATATACGAGTGCCCGACACGGGGCTCCGCCCCTTTGGCTGCGCGCCACAGTACCCGGCCTGCGACTGCGGGTTTCGCCCGCACCTGCCTGCGCCCGCCCCCCGGCGTGCTGCGCCCCCCCCCCCCCCCCCGCCACTTTCATCTTCTCTTGTTAGTGGCTTACATTTCTTGATTAGTTGAGAGTGATCCTGCGACCTCTCGTTCTAAATTTTTCCAAAGCCTTAGTTTCTTTTTATCACAAACTGTGGCTACAATGTGATACTCTTCAAAATTCATTTGGTATTTTGAAATGTCAACTACTTTCTGTTGTTTCTCCAAATCAGGATGCATACGATATATATGTATAGGGGGCATATGCTGTACGGGCAAACATTATGTGTGGGTGTACGGGCAAGTGATTTTGAGGGTCAAGATGATCTCAAAACGAAAAGTGTTCAACAAGAACGTTGTAGTTCTCGCCGAGACGAACAACTTTCATGTTGATCACTTTTGATTTGGAGCCAATTTGGACCTCGATTTGGGCCCCGAAATCGGGGGCGGCGGAACTGCTACAGTAAACCGTTCCGCCGCCCCCGATTTCGGGGCCCAAATCGAGGTCCAAGATAGCTTTCAAATCAAAAAGTGATCAACATGACAGTTGTTCGTCTCGTCGAGATCTACAACTTTCATGTTGATCACTTTTAAATTTGAGACCATCTTGACCCTCAAAATTGCTTGCCCGTACAACCCGTATACTTAATTGGCGGTGTGGGATTTAGTCCCACACCGCCAATTTTGGTTTGTTTTTCTTTACTACATTAAAAAGAAGTATCAATTACATGTCCATGACAAGGTAAAAGAGACATTGGATTAATCACAACTGTTGAATATAAACCAAACATTTGATCGCAGCCGTTCATCACAGCAACGAATCAGGACCGTTCATATTTTTTCATAGGCTTCCTAAACCTATAGGGCCTCTAAAATTTAGGGCACCACACAATTTATCAGCTCAGTCCAAAATAATAGCCGCCAACCCGCCACCAACGCCAAAATAATCAACCCGCTCGCCAGCCTGGATAACCAGCCAAACCCTCCCCTTTGTATCACATTTTCATACTTAAAGAGACAAAATACCTTATATACTGCGCCCCCCGCCACTTTCATCTTCTCTTGTTAGTGCTTACATTTCTTGATTAGTTGAGAGTGATCATGCGACCTCTCGTTCTAAATTTTTTCAAAGCCTTAGTTTCTTTTTATCACAAACTGTGGCTACAATGTGATACTCTTCAAAATTCATTTGGTATTTTGAAATGTCAACTACTTTCTGTTGTTTCTCCCAAATCAGATGCATACGAATATATATGTATAGGGGGCATATGCTGTACGGGCAAACATTATGGGTGGGTGTACGGGCAAGTGATTTTGAGGGTCAAGATGATCTCAAAACGAAAAGTGTTCAACATGAACGTTGTAGTTCTCGCCGAGACGAAACAACTTTCATGTTGACCACTTTTTTGATTTGGAGCCGATTTGGACCTCGATTTGGGCCCGAAATCGGGGCGGCGGAACTGCTACAGTAAACGTTCCGCCGCCCCCGATTTCGGGCCCAAATCGAGGTCCAAGATGACTTCAAATCAAAAGTGATCAACATGAAAGTTGTTCGTCTCGTCGAGATCTACAACTTTCATGTTGATCACTTTTCAATTTGGGACCATCTGACCCTCAAAATTACTTGCCCGTACAACCCGTATACTTAATTGGCGGTGTGGGATTTAGTCCCACACGCCAATTTTGGTTTTGTTTTACGAGTATATAAGGTATTTGTCTCTTTAAGTATGAAAATGTGATACAAAGGGGATGGTTTGGCTGGTTATCCAGGCTGGCGAGCGGGTTGATTATTTGGCGTTGGGTGGCGGGTTGGCGGCCATTATTTTGGACTGAGCTGATAATTGTGTGGTGCCCTAAATTTTAGAGGCCCTATAGATTTAGGAAGCCTATGAAAAAATATGAACGGTCCTGATTCGTTGCTGTGATGAACGGCTGCGATCAAATGTTTGGTTTATATTCAACGGTTGTGATTAATCCAATGTCTCTTTTACCTGTCATGGACATGTAATTGATACTTCTTTTTAATGTAGTAAAGATATATATATATATATTAAAATGAAATAACATTATAAGACTCACTCTCTTGGTGAGAATGAAGCTCAAAATGTTGGATCTGAGAGCTTATCTTAAGAAGAAGTAAAGAAATGTCGAGAGAAGATAAAAATCCTGAAAATAGGTAGGAGATGGTATAGCCCCGAGAGATGAAGATGATCCACTATAGATGCACCGAGCCACACTACGCTACAAAAGTAAATACGATCCTGGGAAAAGATTGAAAGCAATTTTAAGTAAATAGCAATTTTAAGTAAAGTTGTTACCCCAAACCTGAATGTAAATCGGAATAGACGGTCTGTTG